>OY754973.1:7524551-7767051 GCA_963576475.1 Molanna angustata
TATAAATAATACATTTGGTTTTCTCTCCGCTAAAGGGAGTATATATACCACCTCCCCCTCGGTGCAGGGTATAATACAAGCGATGCCTTTGCGTCGAGACGACCTTTGAACTTTCTCGATACAAAATGGTGATTTTTTCTTCAGTACCTACTTGTGTTATCTGATTACTCCTTCATCAATCTATCACCTTGTCCGATCTTTATTGATGAAACGTCTCCATGTAAATACTTTCTTGCATCTTGTACCTACGAGTGGCAAGTTTATCATCCTTGCAATAATTGCGCGAGAAATAACGCAATAGTCAAACAACTTGGCAGTGTGCCACGACGATCGGCGAACATCAAAAACAATTTACCTGAGTGTCAAAGTTTCATTTTTAGTGTTAAAAACAGTGAACCTTTTTTGGATACCAGTGACTATGAGTAGAAGCACTGGAGAAGTGGAATAGGAGAAGGGAGCCCTACATCCTGCAGGCTGATTGCAAAACAAATTCAATGTGTATAAATCTTTGTTTTAAAAGTTTACAGAAATTCCAACAATATTCGGTTATATTAATTTGCTTTTAACACTATTCATTATTCACACAGCACGGTAATGGAATCATTTTTTTTTTCTTTTCTTTTTTTTTAAAGAATGAATATGTCCTTGTAGTTACAAGTATGTATACATCCTCATACATTCCCCAAATTAAGCGTAAATGCTTGTGCTATAGGTGAACGAAATCGGTCGTGGCAGGATTCGTACTCGCGACCACTGGATTACAAACCCAGCGCGCTAACCGCTCTACCACCACCTATCTTATTGTCCGATATTGTTACAGGTGATGTCCGTTCTGTGAAGGGGCCGTTTACAGTCCCCACATGCAGAGCGGGTGGTGGTGGGGTAGCGAAGATGATGTTTTCAGTTTTTATGTTTCGGCGGTATATATTCTTAGTTTAATTCGTTCCAAATGTTAATTTTATAAATGCAGCAAAATGAGAATTTTTCATAATCTAAGATTTCAATTAATTTTCATAGACTTCAATTTCTTTTATATTTCTTATTGTACATATGTGAGGCTTTTATTGTTATTGTTGATTTCGTGATTATAAACACTATTGTATTAGACACTTGTAGAACCCTTGTCCTATTGCAGGTTATTTTTTTGCGGTTCTTCAAAATTTATTTTATCTTATTAGTTTTTGATACATTCAATTTCGTGTTCAATCACTGCTATCTTTGGCGGTTCAATTTTAAATGTCAATCACTCCGGTCCTCTTGAAAAGGTGGACGAAAAGTTATATTTTTCGCTTAAATACCGAACCGCTTATCTAACCTAACCAACTTGTTAAGTTTCTAATAATATTGATGTAGCTTGCTTGTACTTTCGTTATTAACTTCTTGTTGAATCTTGTTAATTATAATAAAAACTCAATTAATTCTTAATGTTTTTATTTTTGTTAATTTTTTATGTTCAAGTGATATCCTTTTGATGGTCCATTCATACATTCATTATAATGATCCTTAAAGACATCGTTCAGATGATCTTTTTGAATTTTGAAAAATTGTAATATTTATTTATTTATTATTTTTTTTTATTTTTCACACCTTTATAACAAAGACTATTATGAAGATTACTGCTGCCCAACTAGGTAAACATGTTCTAGGGCTTCAGTTTACAATTTTACCAACCCGAATATTTGACATTTCGGGTTTACATGGTTATTTTGTTATTTCCAAAAAATATTAGAACGGACATCAGACATCACAACACAACAAATTGCAATATTACATAGTTACTTATATCTGAACACAAAAGTATAAACTGATACAGTAACTTTTGATATGTTATTATTCTAATATTATTTCTACCATAATATGCACACCCGTTGTTGTCATTTGTGTTATGTTACATAACACAAATGTCATGTAGCAGTTTGACATTAAAATTTGTTCTATGGTATTCCCAGCGTACATACTCAGTATATATAACAATATTATTAATAAAGCATATTGTTTGTTTTGACTGGTCCTTTTTTGTATCTAAAGGAGTAGAAATATTATTTTTTGTTTATTCACATGTTTTACCAATAAATTAAAGCTCATTCCTCTTTGAAATATGGTTATCGTTGGTCTTTGAAAGATGTCCAATCGTATGGAACGATTCTATAATATAGATACGTAACCAGTATTTTTATACTCAATTGGATTCATATCCAGTGTGCATGTAGCTATCTGATAAAAAGTGTACAGATGTATAAAAAAACAATACGTAGAAATCAAATTACACCATGTACATTTTATCGTTTAACTACTATGCAAAAACTACTTGCAAGTGTTTTGTCATTAACACGTTCGAGTTGAAATCAATAACGATTTGATATCGACTTAAGTGTTTAGTTAAACGAATTGATTAAACATTCAATAAATACGCTATTTTTAATAATTTAAAGACTTCACTCGAAACTGTTAATTGTATTTAATTCGTTCGTCCGGTATATATTATACAGTGTATGGCCGATATTCCTATTGATTATTGTAACTATCATCCATTATCTTTTCGTTTCGTAATCATCCGAGTAATCATCGTCTCAGCTAAGCAATTCTTTCGCTTTGTCATTAGATTCTTTCAAGTTTCCGATTGTACATCTTGAAACGTGTTTTTTTGTTGTATGTGAAATGTCTAATTCAAAAGCAGGACCCAAGCTTTTAGTTAGTTTAGGCCCTTTAGGGAATATGCAAAGATGTATTAAATGTACCTACGTGCAATGTTACTTATATTTTTTCCTAAACCTTAGTTTTGAAAAGTTCCAGAAACTACGGTAATGATACCAAAAGATTGGAGTGGTCATTTGAGAAATTCTTAGTTATTTCAATAGTTAAGTGTTTTGTTAGTCCATGTTTTGAGAGGACGCAAAGATATGTAACATGGTGACAAATTTATTTTGGTACAATTATGTTATGTAAAATATAATATTGAAAAGGAGGAAAAATATATTTATGTTTTGGCGTTATTTTTAAATCAAAATCATCTGCGTCGTCCCACGCGCTTAAGACTTCAAGTTATATTTACAGACTTTCTGGTGCACTAATTTCATTTGCACGCTTATGGAAAATTTATATTTATTTATCGTTATTTGAGCTCTATCATAATTCTAGCCTTTTTTATAGATATAATATATTTATATATAATAGTTTCATGTTGATTGATCTTAATTTTAAAGAAGAACTACGTTCCGATGCTTTAAAAAGCTTCAAGGGTGTAATTATTCTGAATGCAGGTATTTTTCAGGAGTTAGTTTGGTTAATTTTCTGGGAATAAACCCGCCAACGTACTGCTATCGCCAAACTAAAAGAGTTAAACTTTGTTGGTTTGTACATGTGTGGGCGAAAACCGTCCGAAATTAAATATTTACTTTACATTTAAAATTACACTGAATAAAAGTTAAATTAAAATTAACTGTACCTACTATAGTGACTACATAACAATTCGTTTTGTGCTACTAAATATTTTGTGCGCTTAACCAAACAGTACAGTCATAGACAGATAAACTTTTGTTACTGATAACAAAGGTTTGGCTAAAACAGCAGGTAGTCAGATCGGTTGTCACAATTTTTTTTTCAGTGCCCACTCTAGGCCGGAAATTTTCAAGATGTTTGTCGATAACTATGTACTCGCGTACAATAGTCACAGAGGCCGGCATATATTTGTCATATGTGCCGACTAAAATGCACAATGGTTAATCAGCATTCCAAAAATTTAAAACTAACTGCAGGATCAGTGTCAAACGTAAAATTTTGGAAATAATATAAGCTTGGATTGCTTGCTAGTTTATTCAATATATAACTATGAAGGAAGTTACATAGGTAGGTAGGCACTGGTCCCGAAGGTGTCCAGGCTGTTTCCAGGGTATCCTAATAGGGAACGTGGTGTGACGCCATCCTCCCTTAGTTGTTCGTTCTGTTTGACCTCGTTCTGTTGCCACCCTGACCCATCTATAACGTTATCCCCATCATACGTGGTTACCAACTATTTTGGTATTAAGGCTTTTTAAGCCTTCCATTTATTTCCGTTTATTTGTTTTGCTTCTTCTGACACTGCTTACAACTTTGATGACAAACATATTATAGGTACTATAAATTTTTGCAATTGGTTTTACTGTTTTGGTTTTAAATTTTAAAAAAATGTTATATTGTTAAAAAAAACTATTTGTAACCTAAAATAAAATAAAAATAGATCGTATATATTTGGCACGGTTGGTTAGCCATTTCGCTTCTGCGCGGGCGTTCTGGGTTCGATCCCCAGCAGAGGAGAAATTAATTTAAATTAAACATGGCTTAATTTAAATTAAATATGGCAATAAACTCGCCACTTGCGCAGGGTGAAAGGAAGCTGTAATTATTATTATATAATTCATTAAATCGTGTTCCGTTACTAAAAATACTGCATAATTTTTTATGACAAATAATATTAATGACTACCGATTAACGTTACCATTACAAACTCAAATATTTTACTGCGTACTGAGTACTTTATTTATAAATTTGATGATATATTTATGGACGGTTACAGATATTAATTGATATAATGTTATCAATGTATTTTTATTACTAGAAATATAATATTTATCATGCAATATCACTCTTTGAACGAACCAATTTTAAGGCCCTTGTATACCCTGGGTATACGGATGTACACAAAAATGCACACTAAATTACCTTCTAATGTATGAAACACAAAACAAATTGAATATCACATAATATGTGATATACAACATTAAATAAATAAAGAAATAAAGGTAAAATTAAGAAGTTTTTTTAAATAGCAAGAATAGTAATTAAAATGTTATAATATTAAGAAACTCAGCCGGTAGATTTTCTTTCGATTGAAGTAAAAATCTACTTCATAGGCCTTGTATTTTTTAGTTAATTACAATAAAATAATAATAATAATAAATTCATACTGTTCTTTATTTCAAAGTCGTATCTTTTGAGGGTACTGGGGAAATTATTTTTTTTTAATTAAATTTTTTTTTTATTATAGGCTATATAGTATATTTTGAAAATAAACACAATAATTAAAAAAAAATATTGTATATCGTCAAATATGACATGTGATGGAAACTGTTTTTTCGCGAAAAAAAGGATGTACACAAATATGCACACTAAATTACCTTCTTAATGTACGAAACAAAAATATTTTTAATATTTTTTCGTGAAGAAATGGTAAAATTTAGAGATTTTTTTAATAGCAAGAATAGTAAGTAAAATAGTGAAAAAATAGTATATTCTCTTGTAGTTTTTTTAGTTACATACAATAAAATATTAAAAAAGGGTTTTATTAAATCTTGTTTCAAAATAATTTACTTTAAAACTTTATTAAAAAACCCCCCTCCCCCCACTAACCCAACCAACCCTCAACCGCCACCCCCCTCGCTTCACAGACAGACACACACAAATTCAACATGTTAGTCTCGACACGCCGGTCGATGGAAGGACAGCGCTTCCGAAACATGTCGCGAAGTGACTCAAAAAAACAAGTGGTTTATAGCTAATTTATATTTCAAAAATGGTTTATTAAAAAAAATTACGCGATTAAATCAAGATGTAAAAATAAACTGTTCTGTATTTCAATGACGTATCTTTTGCAGTAGGTACCCTCATGAGGGTATTGGGGAAAATATTTTCATAATTTACTATATGGCCTACTATAGACTCGTAAAAATTATCATACTGTTTATAGGTAATAAAAGCTAGAGTTACAAAAATGTTAGTCAAACTGGAATATTTTGTACTATGCCTATTTTCATTTTATAAAAGACCATTAAAGCCTTATACAGATTAATTAATATTTATTGTTCACAAAAGGGGGTTAAAAATAATTTTGTTGTAAATACCTATGTAGACACAAAAAATGATCATTGTTTTGATTTTTTTCACGGGCAACTAACAGGTACTTTGTCAAATATTTATTTAACACGCACCCAATGACAATAGTTAATTATCGTCTCACAGAACTAGTCTAAAAACACAATAATAAACGTGTCTCCACCAGGAATCAAACCCGGGACCTTTCGCGCAGCAGTCAGATATCTACCCATCTCAGCCAATACGGCCATTGAGGATTACACCAAATTTTTGTGTGTATATTTCCTAGATTGAATGAAACCTCATTTTTACCCTGACAGCCCTGAGTTAGGTACATGAAACTCAGACCGAGAGAGACGTTACATTTCCATCCTCTCTACATCCACCCCATCCTCCACAATATTACCTTATGTACATATTTTCAATTTGTCAATTGCTCTGCAGAGAAACTCCATCATTGATTTACGTCAGACTTGGTTAGTTAACATTTAGCCACATTTAGTAGCACTCTCGATAGTAATAATAATATCACCACGGGGTTCGTCGGATTCTTCACTCTCGCTAATCGTCCGTATACCATCACTCGATACCTTCCTGCTTGCTTATGTACATACGTCCGTGGTGGAGATGTGCACAAATTGATTTTGTGATTGAATTTTGGTGTTTACGTACCGGGTCTATTTATAACGCGACGATCTGTGATAAAATAAGAAATTGTGACAAGAAGTAGGCAGTAGCGGGTGCCAAATACGAAGAGAACATATTTTCTGTAGATAAAATTATGAAAGTTTGTAATCGAAAAAGAAAACTAGAAAAAGGCTCGCTACACAATAATTTTTATTATTCTTACTTTTTTATTAATTTGTGTTTGAATTTACAGATGTTTTTAATTTCTCGTGGTTCTCAATTTTTCGTTGATTGATCGCGCTTTATTAAATTGATCGGTCACTTTCGGTTACGAGAAATGACAAAAATTGTTACAGAACCAATGGCGTTTTAAAATTCATAAATAAAATGATAAATGTGATCCCAAAACACATGATATTCTCAAATAAAAAAGGAAGAATGAAGGTCCTGAATCGAATATGATATGTATTTTGAAAACCTGGAAATATGATGATTCTGATACGAATATGATTGTTTTCTGATAAAAGGGATATGCGGGGATCGTGCGAAAAATATTATGGTCGGTATAACGAATAACGGAAACACTAGATTTTTTAAAAATAAAAATGATTTGTTTAGAGTTCTAAGGCAATATGACCAATTAATTGTGGATTATTTATTTGGTATATTTCCATTTTACATTGAAATAAGAATAAAACAATGTTTTTGATTCTACATACAATATATTATTTTTACATCAATAGCTATTTCGCCTTATTAGGGCATCTTTCACCTTAATAGGGAATACTCTTGAAAAAGCTATCGACATAAAAATAATCTATTTTATACAGAATCAAAAACATATTGCTTTATTTCTATTTTAATGCAATATGACTACTAGGTACCTGCGTGTTGAGAGTGCTACATGTCCAAAACATATTGCTTTATTTCTATTTTAATGCAATATGACTACTAGGTACCTGCGTGTTGAGAGTGCTACATGTCCAAAACATATTGCTTTATTTCTATTTTAATGCAATATGACTACTAGGTACCTGCGTGAGTGGGTGTGCTACATGTCCAAAACATATTGCTTTATTTCTATTTTAATGCAATATGACTAGATACCTGCGTGTTGAGAGTGCGACATGTCCAAAACATATTGTTTTATTTCTATTTTAATGCAATATGACTACTAGGTACCTGCGTGTTGAGAGTGCTACATGTCCAAAACATATTGCTTTATTTCTATTTTAATGCAATATGACTACTAGGTACCTGCGTGTTGAGAGTGCTACATGTCCAAAACATATTGCTTTATTTCTATTTTAATGCAATATGACTAGGTACCTGCGTGTTGAGAGTGCTACATGTCCAAAACATATTGCTTTATTTCTATTTTAATGCAATATGACTACTAGGTACCTGCGTGTTGAGAGTGCTACATGTCCAAAACATATTGCTTTATTTCTATTTTAATGCAATATGACTACTAGGTACCTGCGTGTTGAGAGTGCTACATGTCCAAAACATATTGCTTTATTTCTATTTTAATGCAATATGACTAGGTACCTGCGTGTTGAGAGTGCTACATGTCCAAAACATATTGCTTTATTTCTATTTTAATGCAATGTGACTAGATACCTGCGTGTTGAGAGTGCTACATGTCCAAAACATATTGCTTTATTTCTATTTTAATGCAATATGACTAGATACCTGCGTGTTGAGAGTGCTACATGTCCAAAACATATTGCTTTATTTCTATTTTAATGCAATATGACTAGATACCTGCGTGTTGAGAGTGCTACATGTCCAAAACATATTGCTTTATTTCTATTTTAATGCAATATGACTACTAGGTACCTGCGTGTTGAGAGTGCTACATGTCCAAAACATATTGCTTTATTTCTATTTTAATGCAATATGACTAGATACCTGCGTGTTGAGAGTGCTACATGTCCAAAACATATTGCTTTATTTCTATTTTAATGCAATATGACTACTAGGTACCTGCGTGTTGAGAGTGCTACATGTCCAAAACATATTGCTTTATTTCTATTTTAATGCAATATGACTAGATACCTGCGTGTTGAGAGTGCTACATGTCCAAAACATATTGCTTTATTTCTATTTTAATGCAATATGACTAGATACCTGCGTGTTGAGAGTGCTACATGTCCAAAACATATTGCTTTATTTCTATTTTAATGCAATATGACTAGATACCTGCGTGTTGAGAGTGCTACATGTCCAAAACATATTGCTTTATTTCTATTTTAATGCAATATGACTAGATACCTGCGTGTTGAGAGTGCTACATGTCCAAAACATATTGCTTTATTTCTATTTTAATGCAATATGACTACTAGGTACCTGCGTGTTGAGAGTGCTACATGTCCAAAACATATTGCTTTATTTCTATTTTAATGCAATATGACTAGATACCTGCGTGTTGAGAGTGCTACATGTCCAAAACATATTGCTTTATTTCTATTTTAATGCAATATGACTAGATACCTGCGTGTTGAGAGTGCTACATGTCCAAAACATATTGCTTTATTTCTATTTTAATGCAATATGACTACTAGGTACCTGCGTGTTGAGAGTGCTACATGTCCAAAACATATTGCTTTATTTCTATTTTAATGCAATATGACTAGATACCTCCGTGTTGAGAGTGCTACATGTCCTAAACATATTGCTTTATTTCTATTTTAATGCAATATGACTAGATACCTGCGTGTTGAGAGTGCTACATGTCCAAAACATATTGCTTTATTTCTATTTTAATGCAATATGACTAGATACCTGCGTGTTGAGAGTGCTACATGTCCAAAACATATTGCTTTATTTCTATTTTAATGCAATATGACTAGATACCTGCGTGTTGAGAGTGCTACATGTCCAAAACATATTGCTTTATTTCTATTTTAATGCAATATGACTACTAGGTACCTGCGTGTTGAGAGTGCTACATGTCCAAAACATATTGCTTTATTTCTATTTTAATGCAATATGACTAGATACCTGCGTGTTGAGAGTGCTACATGTCCAAAACATATTGCTTTATTTCTATTTTAATGCAATATGACTAGATACCTGCGTGTTGAGAGTGCTACATGTCCAAAACATATTGGTTTATTTCTATTTTAATGCAATATGACTACTAGGTACCTGCGTGTTGAGAGTGCTACATGTCCAAAACATATTGCTTTATTTCTATTTTAATGCAATATGACTAGATACCTGCGTGTTGAGAGTGCTACATGTCCAAAACATATTGCTTTATTTCTATTTTAATGCAATATGACTAGATACCTGCGTGTTGAGAGTGCTACATGTCCAAAACATATTGCTTTATTTCTATTTTAATGCAATATGACTACTAGGTACCTGCGTGTTGAGAGTGCTACATGTCCAAAACATATTGCTTTATTTCTATTTTAATGCAATATGACTAGATACCTGCGTGTTGAGAGTGCTACATGTCCAAAACATATTGCTTTATTTCTATTTTAATGCAATATGACTAGATACCTGCGTGTTGAGAGTGCAACATGTCCAAAACATATTGCTTTATTTCTATTTTAATGCAATATGACTACTAGGTACCTGCGTGTTGAGAGTGCTACATGTCCAAAACATATTGCTTTATTTCTATTTTAATGCAATATGACTAGATACCTGCGTGTTGAGAGTGCTACATGTCCAAAATATATTGCTTTATTTCTATTTTAATGCAATATGACTAGATACCTGCGTGTTGAGAGTGCTACATGTCCAAAACATATTGCTTTATTTCTATTTTAATGCAATATGACTAGATACCTGCGTGTTGAGAGTGCGACATGTCCAAAACATATTGTTTTATTTCTATTTTAATGCAATATGACTACTAGGTACCTGCGTGTTGAGAGTGCTACATGTCCAAAACATATTGCTTTATTTCTATTTTAATGCAATATGACTAGATACCTGCGTGTTGAGAGTGCTACATGTCCAAAACATATTGCTTTATTTGTATTTTAATGCAATATGACTAGATACCTGCGTGTTGAGAGTGCTACATGTCCAAAAATTAGGTTTCTTCCAAATGACTTAATTTTAGACCAAGCTAACCTTAGCTATGGATTGTACGTGTTGTAAAATGAAAGGTGAGGACCTAGGGTAACATTTATGTAATTATATCTCCCCGCGGTAATCTTATGACCGGCGTTTTGTGAGTGTGAGCGAGTCTAATTACGATCACGTACATAATTACATCACCGCTGGCGTTGTTATGTGTCTGCCTGTAACACTTATGAACATACATACATGGGGGTTGTAAGGAAGGGTTTAATACGTGTGTTGGGCACGGTACCCCATGGTAACTATCGTGTACTTTTATGTAGAGAAAGTTTACGTGAACTTTTAAGAATGTCATCTACTTAGGGCTGAAACTCAAACTAGCTTCTCTATTTGCTTTTTTCCTTTTTACATTTTATCTTTTATTCCTGTTAATCCTTAATTATTCAATAATTCAAAGTTTTTTTTGTTGTTAGTAGAATTTCTTTTAAAACTTTTAACGGGTATGGTTCTATTATAAAAATTAAAAACTTGTTTTTTCCTTCTACATTTATTTTATTCCTCTCCAGGATGACCGTTTCGCCTGGTGAAGGCCTTTTCAACTGGTGAAGTATATGGTGTGGTTTTTTTCTTATATACCTACTATTATATTGGATAAAATTTAGACAAAGCAAAAAAGGGGGAGGTTGGGTGGTTGTTACAGTTAAAATATTATAACTAGTCTTAATCTTACCTGAACATAATTGCAGCTGTGGGGAATATTCATCTTTGGGATAGACCCACTTTTTATAATCTAGGTATCTACTTACTAAACATGAGAAAAATACACCTAGAAAAATAATATCTTACCATGCATTTTTAGGTTTTGGTTCCGTTTAAAACAAGTCTCTTTAGTAAGTCTACGAGTACCTCAATCCAAGAATAAACCCAAAATTGTGAATATAAATGCTGTTATAAAATCCACTTTTTTTATCATTTCTAGATTGTCTTATTTTAATTTAAACCCTTTTTTTACATATTTTTTTATCGTTTGCTATTATTTACAGTCGTTGTGTTTTTATTACTCAAACTTCAAATGGTTTGAGAGAATTAACATTTTTATTTATATAAAAAAAAAATATTAATAAACTTTTTTATTTTTATGCAATTATTGTTTGAATGAATATCGATCACGTTTATGTATTTGTATATTTTTTCTTGTTTCAGGTAAGTCAACCTTTGAGATATTCCTAGATTTGTGTTAACCAATGTGATAATATGTAAGTATCATTTTTATATTCTCATATATATTTGATCAATGTATTTTCATAATAATTAGAATTTTCAAAGAAGCTTCCGAAAGTCACAGATCCATTTTTTAGTCTGTAAAAAATTGTATTTATTTATTTTTTACTTTATATATTATACATATAAAATGATCATCAACATCCCACTAGGCATTACCTGTTCTAGGGCTATATATAGGTACATACATTTTTGTAACACCATACAAATTAAAGTTTACATCATTAAAGTTTTACAATACAATTTTACATTAAAGTTTCATCTTCCTTCAGTCATCTCTCCATTGCTAGATGAAAGCCTCTTCTAAGCACTTCCACTTTTATGTTATATTTATAATATTATATCTACATACTTCTACTCGTTTTTTTTCTGACCCATCTACTTCCATCGACGGGGGCAATATTCACTTTAGGATTTAATATTATCGGGCCACTTTTTCTGAGGCTGGCCTGTTCCCCTTTTCATATCCCATGGTCTCCATTTCAGAACTCTGGGTGCCCATCTGTCCATTCCCTGTCTGTCAACATGACCTGCCCATTGCCATTTAAGTTTTGCTACTCGATCTATGACATCGACTTGTTTTGTCTGGCGTCTGATTTCCTCAATTCTAATTCTTTTTCTTAGACTTACGCTTAACATTTGCCTTTCCATAGATTTCTGGGTGAATTTTACCTTATGTATGGTCCGCGCAGTTACATTAAAGTTTACACAATAAAAATACAAACACATTCACAAAAAGCAAAAAAAAAAAAGAAACAACACAATTCAAACAACAGATATGATCTTACACAAAACAACCAATTATTAGAGACCTGAATTATTCGCGATTTTTGTTTTAGTTATTTTCGTCAAACGGCTTTGTTATTATTCGCGTTATTTTTTGGAAAATGGGTGTTATTTTTGTAGAACAGCGTTGTCATTATTCGCGTTATTTTTTGGAATAGAGGTATTTTTCTAAAACATGAAAATTTGCGTTATTCGCGAATAAAAACGGGTTTATCGCAAACGCGAATAAAATCGGGATTATCGCAAACGCGAATAATTCAGGGGAGCATGTCAGGTCAAACGATGAAATCAAAACCCTCATGATTATCCATTTGTTCTTCTTCCGCTTTAGTTAGGACTTTGTCCTGTTATTATCGGAGTCTGCTCTTGTGAGGTGAACGTCCAACTATCCCTCCATCGCTTGGGTGGAGAGATAGTAATAATTATATCCATATAATAATTATATCCATATAATAATTATATCCATATAATAATTATATCCATATAGTAATTATATCCATATAATAATTATATCCATATAATAATTATATCCATATAATAATTATATCCATATAATAATTATATCCATATAATAATTATATCCATATAATAATTATATCCATATAATAATTATATCGGTCCATATAATAATTATATCCATATAATAATTATATCCATATCATGCATTTCTATAATGTTTTGAGATATTATTGAACCTCATATGATAATTACATATATCCATGTTCACTTCTGCATAGTGTCTGCCCGATACTAATAGTCATTCCATTATTTTTTTAAAGGAATGACTATTTTTGCTTCATTAATGCTTTTATCTATTTTTTTGAATGATCTGGGAGCGATTATTCCAAAATGTATATTTTTTATGTTATTTTATTCACGTTCATAATTTGGCTTAGAAATCTGAAATTCAATGTTTTTGTGTAATTACTTACTTACTTACTTCCCATGGCCATACAACTCTGGTAGAGCTTTAGCCTCCTGAACAATAGCTTTCCAAGCCTTCCTGTCAGCTGCAGTGGACTCCCAATCATCACAAGCATTCAGCACGTTCAGATCAAAAATATATATTTTTTCAAGTTCACGGTTATATTTTCATGTCGAAGAAATGTCATCCGTATTGTCACCCACTGCCTGGTCTCTCTGTTGGTATGATAACATCTGTTGGTAAATTAATTCACACAAGTGTTGTAGAGCTCAACATTTGAGGGAATGCTGGTGATAATTTCATGCAATATGGCAAATGGTATAGTTGCAATGGTCAGGGCAAGACACGCATAACTTCGAAGTCAACTGCTTTTATTCGTTGTTTCAAATCATCGTATATTTATAATCATAGAATATGGGGACTGTAAACGTCGATAAGAAAAAAAAATGCATAGGACGAAAAGTAGCTCATGGAGCCCTCTATATTAGCAATCTCGGCTCGACATTGCAAAAAAAACGATCGACGAATGTGAATGTAAAATTTACACTCTTGGACTGTTATTTATTTATTTTACCGTTACAAACAGTCACAATTACAAAATACATTTGATTAGACTATTAATTACCCATGTAAAGACCAGAAAATGTAACCTAAATTATAAAAAAAAACTAATAAACATACATGAATGAACAGTGGCGGCTGAAGACCTAAAATATTAGAGGGGCTCATTTTTTTTTCTTGAAAGGAAATGAGTATTTGAAAGGAGAAAATATTCAGTACACTTGTGAAATATCGACACAGGTGAAAAAATATTTTCATGCATATGCATGATCAGTGTTTATCGTCATTCTCCTGTTAAGCTCCAATTACAATACCTGAAAAAAGGGGGGTCGGGTGGATCATATATCATACATCTTGGATTTAGATGTTTTTGTCAGAGTCAGAATTAAATACATCAGAATTATTGTCAAAAAGTAAACACGGAAAACAACATTCACTATACCCGCAATACGCATTCTTTTCACTACATCTGCAAAGCCATGACGTTTTTTGTTACATATTCATATTAAAACTTCGAATATATTTACTTGATTTACACACTGAGTTAGATTTACAAGTACTAATTTGAGATAATGAGATGAATGGCCGGGAGGCCCTTATTTTCACATTCACACGATCATCGTAATTAAAGTAACGCGAAATTAAATTATGTATACTATTCACCGTGTACTATTGTCAAAAATTATCAATGCAATTCGTCACTCCGCAAAAACAACATGCAAAATGGCGCGCTGTAATCAACAGCTTTCAGCTCTCAGCTGACCGAAGTGCGCAGACGCCGCAGACGTGTTCATAAACACACTAATATTAATCGTGTTCATAAATACACTAATTCAATTTAATCGTTTACACCAAATACGAGATTGTTGTATACAAGTTACCGCGTAAAGTTTTTTTACTTATTTTTATTTATTTATTTACGGCATTTGCCTTTTACATTAAAATTTACCATAGGTACTTAATGTGTCATTTGTAATGTTATTGCTAAACATATCTTTGCTCTCGTTTATACCGTTTTTTTCTTACTTTTTCAAGTATTTATGTTGATTTCACTAAACTCTTCATATTATTATTAATTTTCTTTTTCATTCAGATTATTTTTAGTATATTTTTCTATATCCTAAACTTACCTAGGATTTTTTTTAAATCTAAATATTTTTTTAATTTATATCAGCAATACATTCATGCATTGAAATAAAAGTATTGGAAAGCATTCTTCGTTTTATTCGAATGATCTCATTCTCAACACGGCCCATGTACCTACATAAGTATAAATAAAAATGTAGGTATACGAAAAAAAAATGGAAACTTTGGTATTAAATATAAGTCGAGAGGTTGAAAATGATGATATTTGTTATGATCAAAATAAAATGTGTACTGAACCTTCCATCGTTCGCTTATTTTTACATGATTCATATTGTGTCGAATAACTTACTGCCAGAGCCTATAAATTGTATATTTTACCCTAGCATTCGTCTACAACTGGTAAACATAGAAGATATATATTCGGTGAATTCATGAACATACCTAGGAACGTGCCCGAGAGCTCCATACATTTTGCATCATATTGTACTGCGGCATTAGAATCAATTGTATGAGCTTACATACAGTTCTTCGGGCGCAAGTACATTGTGCCCGCGGAACAAAATTTTTCATAGAATCTCGCTGTATGAAACGAACTATTGCAGTATTTTACTATTACAACCGTAAGATGGAAACACATTTATTAAAAAAAAATAATGAATTTCCAGAATTAATTTAGCACATATTTTTGGAATCTATAGAACAAAATTTTTGGGAGGGCTCAGCCCGAGAGCCCCTTTGGGGGAGCCACCACTGTGAATGATGGTGAATCTGAATCAAATAATAAAAATATTTAAAAAATAACGTCGTTTTCTTGTCAAGTCACGGCCTATCCCTTCGATCTGCTGAACGTACTACACTAGCTATCCCCATTCACAACACAGAAGTTTTCAGCTCTTCTTTTCAAGTACAATCAGCTAGACTATGGAATGACCTAAGTGATGAAGTAACGTCATATCAATCCATTCAAATATTCAAAGGTAAACTAAAAAAACTTTATTTGTCAAATATTCCCTGAATTCCTTCTATATCCTTCCGTAACCTCCTTTTCCTCATTGCTATGATCAGTGTTATTTTTATTATTCTTTTTTTTATCTCTCTTTTCTCTTTGTATTTTTTTTCTTACTTATATTTTATTTTTTATCAATTTATTTCTCACTAAATAAGTATTGTACCAATTTAACTTAGAGACTTCACGTTGCTCGGGTTGGTTGGAAGAAATTGCCTTATGTCAATAAATCTGCCTTTGTTCACATGTACATAAATCAAATAAATAAATAATTAGTCCTCGGGTTATAAATTAGTTCGTGCGAAGGAAACGTCGCCCGCATTCTTTCGCTTGGCGAGATCTATGTACGTACCTGGTTATCATTGTCTGACCTGTTGCGGTCCGAGGATTAAATGCTTTGACCCCTTTCACATGGTTTTGTGTGATATGGCGCGTAGCGGCGCCTCAGAAATCGGGACAGATTGTTTCAAGATCATTTTTGTTTTCAAAAATATTTTGTAGCAGACCGCCGTAGAATAGCGGTAAGTCGTATGACTTATGTGCCTCCATTCTGGGTTTAATTTAAGGCATAGGAGAAATTTATTAGAAATCATTTATAACGCAATGTTTGGAGATACCTACTGGTTTGTTGGAAGATATTGCCATTTTTAAATAAATTATTCGATTTTACAACGTGCAATTCATCAACCCGAATAAAGTGACAATTTTTTTTATTTCTTTTTTATTAATTTATTATGCACCCAATAAAAAGTTGGCACATTCTGAAGACATGATTTATATCGTCTCACAGATCCAGACTAAAACCACAATTAAAACCTGTGTCTCCTCTGGAAATCGAACCCGGTACCTTTGGCTTAGGAGTCAGATACCTAAACAAGAGATACACGAAGGCCGATTGTTGTGTGACTATTTACACCTTTTTAATTAACTTCGCACGTCTGTCTGTCTGTTCTGTAATTATGTAATCGATTTTTAACTAACTTCCCGATCAATTTGAGTTTTGAAACTTTTTGAATTTGTGTATCTATTTTCAGCTTGATTCATTTGATATTTAGATAAAATTGAACGATTCTGTATTTCATACAAAGTAAACCATAAGTAAGCTGTGGTTATTGCATAAAAGCAGGAGTATTTTTATGACAGTTACATTTCAACGTGTAGACAACTTTGAAAATCGTGTCTTTTTTATATACTTGCTTACATTTTTGCGTCTAATTTAACCGATTTTTCTATGTAATTTTCAATGTATGGACAAGTGTACAAAGACGGGTTTTATCTCCATAAATGAATTTCTTCCAACCAACGGAAAGCATCAAGTACATTCTAATTAATGGTTCATGAACCTTTTTCCAAACAATTTATCATTGATTTGGAAATGAAATATTTTAAGAACGGGTCGTTTATCGATACTTAAAGACCTGATAAACCCGAATTTTGAACTTTTTTCTTGAATAACGCGAATTCTCACGTATTAAAAATAATACATTGGCTCTTTTAGGACATTTTCGTAAAAAATAACGGAAATGCAGAATTAAAAAAAATCTTCTTCCTCTTTTGGTAGATCTATGATCTGTTTCTACAGGTCCTGGGACGAGGACGTTCAGTTCTCCCTCCATCTCTTCGATGGTCTTCCCGGTGGTCGGCGTCCCTCTGGTATCTCGCGCATTGCTATCTTTGGCAACCTTTCTGGACTCATCCTCTATATGATCTCCCGCAGAAATGTGAGTTACAAAAAAAAATTAACTCAAATTTCTGAAAGTGTAATCAACACAGCCAATGCATTAATTATAGTTAAATTAAAATAACACATCGTGACTATAATAATTTGTTGACAAAATAAATAAATCTATATCATATGGATGCCTTACGCTAATGTCAATTCATTATACTATACATCTAGGCTTCTATCCTCATATGATTTGGCAGACTGAAGAACAAACTAAGAAAAATAGAAAATGCCTTTTGAAAAGTGTTTTTAATAGAACCCAATAATCGAGGATTTAGGATGATTAAGTTTTATTTGTTTGTAACATTTCAAACAATTTCAAATCTTTATTATGAAAATTATTTAAGCGTATATATGGAAAGTGAACTTCCAAATCTAAATCATATGTTAATTTCTCTTAATTTAACACCTTCTTCTTCCTCTTTTGGGATATCTATGATATATTACTATAGGTTCTCGTCCTAATCTAAGAGCGACGAGACGACCTCTCTTTCCATCTCTTTGATGGTCTCCGGGAATTTGAAAACCGATTTTACAAAAATTAAATTTTCTCATTATTCTGAATAAATTCACTGCTTTTGTACAAAAATAACACCCCTTTTCCAATAAGCAATGTGAATTATTCAGGTCTCTATCTATGTAAGACATTGCAACTTAAATAAATTTTGAACAATGCTTTAGTAAATAAAATACACGTTTTGTTTTGATTTAAAATTATGTTTAAAAGGTCGTTTGTCGCAACGAAACTAGGTTTATTGCAGTTTTTTATTACAATTAGCGATTCTGTTATATTTTTACATCCGACATTAGAAACATTTATCGCTTTCCTATTACCTATTCATATCACCTCAATTTTCACCTCGGTACTTTTGTAATAAATTAATGTTTTTTTATCAAAGGTAGTTGTTAAATTAACGAGTAAATTACATACCACGCATTTCATACAACGCAACGTTCGGGTATGTGAATGTATTTTTTTATTCTTAGCACAGGTGTTCGAATTGGGGATTGCCATTGTTGCATCCCGCACTTGCGATCCAGCTGGATCCAACACGTCATTTTGCGGTTTGCTGGATCAAGCGCTGCTGATCCGCAAGTAACAATGGCCCAAAAGTAAACGTTTTTTTTACGAAACATTACCTAAGATTCCACGCAATCCATCCTTTCCCGACGATAACCCGACCTCTTGTCCTTTTTTCGGCTTGTATATTTTCTTTGTCAGGCGTTCTTCATTCACTCTTTCCAATTGACCAAACCATTTCAGCGTTTTCACTTTCATTCCATTATAATGACATATTTTTTCATCTATCATTCATTTCTTGTGTCCTCATTTCTTACTATGTGATACATCATTCTATCGGGCGGATTAGATGATATTTGTAACTGTTGGACTAGAAACTTTTGCATCTTTTCTGTTGCCATTGCTGGAAAAAGCAGTATTTGTTTAGTTTCATTTACATAGCAAAATGGATTTGCTTTGTCTTATGAAATATTTATTTTTAACAAATTTGCTGCTACATTTGGAATTTTACCAATATCGGAAAAAGTCTTTCACGTAGAAATATTTTACTTTATTTGCAAAAATATTATCAATATAATATTTTTTTATTGAAAATAATGGCAGTCAAGGAAACATGATTTATTTCTACTATAGTGCGTTCTCTATAATAATTTTTGTCGTGTTTCTTTTGTATTCGTAAGGTTTTTAGTGTTGTCAGACGTAAGACTAAACTTTGCCGGTTGTGACAACATAAAGATAATGCTAAGTTGGATAAATTAATTCTGTAAGCAGTTATTATAGTGAATGCGCAATATTTTCGGTTGATTATAACGTACTTTATATGTAATACAACTAAGTTGTCTTGTGTTTAGGACAATAATTTAGTTTTTATTAAAAATCTGCTAATGCTGGATCCAGCATTTTTTTAATTAGGTATACGCTAAAATCCTGCTGGATTGTTCGAGTATTCTTAGAAAATTTATACAAATAAATATTTGGTAGGTACGTCACTTTACTATGGTTACTAAGTTCCGTAGATAGTCAATGCTATGATTTTTATACAGTTTCCAATATGTGTAATCACATACATATTTAATTTTTACAAAAATGTGCTATTGTCTTTTTTCATGGCTCCAAGCCGCGTTTTTTAAAATGCTGATTTCGTAACAAACAAATATTACTTTTAGCATAATTTTCGCCAAACATTTCGAACGAGCTTCCGGTTGCGCATAGCGCAAATTTGTGTCGTTTTGCTTCGTTGATTTACGTGCAAATCGCCCCCCCTTCTAGGCTAAAAGTTTAAGATATTTGGCGACAACTATACGTATAATCCACGGCAAGTTACTGGATTATATTCGTCGTGGAGGGAAGTGATTTGCACACACATATACCGACCAAGCAATAAATACAAATTTGCATTATGCGCACCTCACGTGACGTGCTCACTCTGTTTGCCGCTAACTGTAGTTAGATTTAACGTTTTTTTATATATTTAATGTTTTAAAGTCATAGTGATGATGGTGAAAGTCGTGTAATTCATTAAAAATCATTTGTTTAAAATCATATGTTTTGTATATAAGGTAGGTATTTATATATATATTTTTTAAGGTATTTTTATATAAAGAGGCATTTAATAGGCGAAACGATTGTCAGATTAAAAGGAATAAAAAAAGTAGAATTATTAGTATCCCTTTTTTTACCTATGTATATTAATATATATTTCTACAATATAAACGCTGTCTCACTTATTTGAAAGTGATCCTTACGAATCATATTTTGTATAAAATCGTTTGATAGTTACATGTCCCTCGCTCTAGCTTAGATCGAAGCGCAATATTACCTATATTGTATCAGCTTCCAGATTCATAGATCTATTTACATTCACAATATCTCAACATATTATTCAGATGTCGCTTTATGAACTGGCTTATTGCATTTTCCGTTATATATTATCTCATATAGACTTGTCTGCAGCAACGAGTGAAACAAGACATGGGTAGATAGACAAAATCTACTTTTCGAGTGCACACATCTGTAGATATCTGAATGGGTTTTTGCAAACTAATATCTACTGTGGAATGGGGCGTGCGCTTAGCTGCACTCTCGTGAAACAGACAATGTAGAGAGATCGTCTCATTCTGGGCGATATTTTAAAACAGTCATTCACACTGTGAATAATAAAACGTATGTTTGTTTTTTTATGGTTGTATGAAAATTACTTACTTTATTAGAAAAGCAAATAGTTGGTTAAATAAAAATTAGTACAAAAACTTTTGTAAATCACAATGATATTATCTCTAAATTTTGATGATATTGGTACACGGTGACCAACTAATTTCAAATACCTTAATGCAATAATTTTACCTTTAATTTTGCCTAACTGCTATTTGGCTATATTTTCCACCCAATCAGATATACCTAATATAAGAAATAAAGGTCCTACGTGCTATATAACGCTTAGCTGAAAAAGTTTTTTTTTGCTATTTTGATTAATCTTAGATATGGGATGTCGTCTTCATTGTCGTCTTGTCTTCAACTTTAGTTTGTTGATCGACAATTCTTGATAGTACCTACTACATTGTATGTAGATATATTATACATATGAAATAAAAAATACTTGCTTTTCATTATATTAAATTTAATTGATTTTATCGACGCGTTTCGTGCAGAATAATAAATCTGATGATGTGCCTTGCACGAATTGCGTCGATAATCAATCAAATTTAATAGAACGAAAGCCAAACATTATTTTTGTTTTATATTAATAATATATCTACATACTCGTCTTCTGCAATATTCCTATACTAATTAATTGTTTATTTTACTGTTTTGAAATCTACACTAGTGGTCACGCAGTATGTTGTCTTCTCAGTTTGTCCGTCTCTATGGCTACTTGTGATCTTCGACACGATATACCGTTTGACTATATTGATCATTGTACTATACCGGTTTTTAGTCATGCTTCAATTCCCCCGCATTACGAGAAATGGAAACACATAATATGTAATGATATTCACTCTCGGGATATAAAACTTCATTTTTTTGTCGTTTCCTATGCACAGTTTTTCTTTTGTTATTCCACAGCAAAAGGCAATAAGTCTACTACTGTAATCTAGGTCGGAGAAGTAGGGTGTCTTGCAGGCAGTCTGCTTCTATCGTTTTCTTTGCTGGAGAACCTTGGTTTCTTTATTCAATTAGATTTTATTCACCGTCTGTATCACTTTAGAACTTCTCCGGTTTCAATCTTGGAGATTGGTTGGCAGCAAAGCGAGGTATCTATTCCTCCACTCAGTTCGGTTTTATTTGACTCTTCAACACTGCATGGGAGGTTCACTTCACATCGTGGCACACCTGTTCTAAATACTCCGGCGAGAACGCCTCCTGCCTGTCGATCCCTCAACCATTCCCTCCAATATGTGTTTGAGATCTTCGTGTCGCAACACATGGCCTATTCAATGTGGATGACATTTCTTCGATTCGCTTCATCGATTCTGTCTAGAATCTCATAATTTCCAATGTGATCCTCCAAGATATTACGTTGTTAGATATTACCCATTAATCGTTGGTAGGTTTAGACCAGCATTATCAAAAACATAGTGGGAAGTACGTAATGATTGTCAATTTAAAATCCAGGGCGTGTCTCTATCATTTTAAATGGGCAAACCTATTCATTCTTTTTCTTTCTTATTCAAGGTCCTATTGACTACGCAGATTCAGTGATCTAGGTGAACAATAAATAACATAGCATTGCTTTGCTTCACATAATTTTATTTTTTTTCCTTATTTTGTCATATTTTTAAATGCTTCCCACTTAGATCAATCTGTTTACTACAGGCGAGGGTTTGTAAGAAAAAAAAAATTTAACTGTTGGTTTACATGATATATTTATATTTTACCGTTTTCACCTCAGTACAATTTTATGACGAATATTTCAGCTGTGCATATTTAAAATGAAAAGTACCAACATTGTATACCCTTGTGTTTTTTTCTCTCTTTTGCATTTTAAAGGCTTGGTATTTTTCTTTCTACGTTTATTTCTTTTCTACTCTTAAGGCCGCAGTATCAAGAATGTGAAGTACTCTATTTGCTTTGTGGTTTTGAATTTGCATGAGTTTTCACAACAATATTTTTTGCATAATTTGCACTTTCAGTTGGTCACTTACGAAACGAACTACACAGGTAAATTTTTTGGCAGAGGGCCAAGAATAAAACTTTTTTTGGTCTTTTTGGAGATCATAACAATAATAATAATAATGAACACTTCCTTGCACCCTGCGCAAGTGGCGAGTTTATTGCCTTGTGGCAATTTCTTCAAACTAACCAGTGTTTCCAGCCCAGAGAAGCAATATTAGCATGTGAAATTAATTTAAATAAATTTCTCCTCTGCTGGGAATCGAACCCAGGACGCCCGCACAGAAACCGAACGGCTTACCAACTCCACCACGGCGGTCGGCATCATTTTCGTCTTTTTGGAGATCTTCTGATATATTCGTTACAGAAACTCGAGGGTTTTGCGATTAGGTCCAGATATCCCTCCATCTTTTGCGTGGTCTTCCAGTAGGACATTGTCTGAAAAGGCTCGCATCGGGCACAGCACGCAAGAGTCTTAATAAACCATTCATTTTGGCTACACGGTCCCTCCCAAATCCTCATGTTAGACTTCTGTACTCGCTTATTCCTTATAGTCTAAGGTCTAAGTGATACAACGTCAAAAAACAAACTGTAATCATTTCAATATTGGACACTGTCACTTCGTGGTAGAACTCCATAATTAATTAAAACTATGAAATTTTTTTATATTTAATTTTATATTTAATTTGGGAGTCTTTTAATTATGGGAGTCGCGTTTGCGAAAAAATTTAAGTAGAACGTAAAATTAAATATAAAAATTTTTCATAGTTTTAATTTAACTGTAATCAGATGGGTGGTATAAGAGTACTAAATTTACTTACAAATGATACTTAAATCTGCAGTTTTCACCTATTGAAATGGGATGAGTACTGGTAAACACAACCATTTCCAGGTACCAGACCTACCCTTTTCATTCCTATATTCAATAAGAAAGAAAATATCCAAAACCAGCCATTAAAATTCGAACTCAGTGGCGGCTGGTGACCTTAAATCTTAGAGGGGCTCAAAAATATAATTTTACCTAAAAGAGATATTAACTTTCAACAGGAATCAGAAAGCTGATATGTAGCACAATATTATTTTCGTACATTGAAATTATCAGTGTTTTTCATAATTCTTTTGTACGTCGGAAATTAAAACGTGAACCAGATCATTTATGATGTTTTTGGTTGGGTTTTTAACAATGTTTAGAATAAAATGCATCGATAAATTATAAAATAATTTGTGACGTTTTTGATCATACAAAACTGAAAAATAACTTCTGGCAACAGCCGCAAGACTGCTTCCTGATTTATACATTTTTTGTCTAATATCAATTTTGTTTTTTTGCAATATTATGATATCAATTAATTAAATAATAATAATAATGTATTTTGGATGATTTATAGTTTAAACTATGTTATATTATGATGTCAATTATGTGAGCCTCTAGGAATTGCAACTGCTAACCTAGCGTTCGACTATCGCAATGAACAACAAAATATGAATGAATGAAAATATAGTGTAATCTTTCGCGGGCACTGCCCCGTTTTGCTCGAAATCGGCATACATTCAGCGTGTACGCCGAGCTGCAGCGGAAGCGAGCGGTCGCGTGAATTGTATTGGTTCTCCGGGCACAAGTGGACTGGCAGCCCTAGGAATGAAATATTTCATAGATTCTTGCTTTACAAAGCAGGTAGGTTTAAATAGTTTCACTAGATATACTACAGGCGTAAGATGGCAAACATTAATTAGAAAAATAATGTGTTACACTTCATTCATTTTTTGTAATATTTTGAACGAAATGTTTGGGAGGGCTGAGCCCGAGAGCCCTTTAGGAAGAGCCGCCACTGTTCGGACTATTATGATGCGGGGCTGAACTGCAAAAATATATGGTAATTATGAATACGAATCGATGTAATTCGTGCATATCATATACGAATTAATCACTGATAATCCAAATTGTCAGTGATTAAATCGTTTTTAAGAGTTTTTTTTTCATTTGGTGATTATATCATGTTGGAATTGTTATTTTTAATTTCAGTGCTTTGTGATGTGTTTTCGTGAGTCAAGTTGATTTCGTTCTGTGAAATGGACATATTATTCAACCACGGTAGCGTCAAGTCTGTTCCAGCTCGAGTAACTCATGCGTTAACATTTCACTCTACTCTTCGTTCAAACACCCACTCTTTCATTACTCTAGTTCCTGATGTAAAAAATATCCCGTATAAGCACAAAAACCATCAAAGCCTTCCATTTTTGTCGTACGGTTTTCTCTCGCAAGTTTTCCGGACATTTTATTCAAAGTCCTACACACGAGCACTATAAAAATGCACCGTAAACAATCTTTGTGGTGTTATTACAAAGCACTTTCAATAAAAGTGAACATATAGGTACTTTTTATGTCTTTATTGGTTATGTGACCAACATTTGCAGTTGGGAAGAAATACAGCAATTATTTATTGACTTATTTTTATCGTTAAAAGTTAATGTGGAGTAAAAATTCAAAAAATTTTTATGCAGATCTTGTAATGGAAGCGCGGAATTAATTTGAAAACAAAGGTATACTCGATATGTCTTAGCTCCACTTGTCTAAAGGCCCGTTTGCTCTGAAACTGTGGTGATAGTTAACCGCTTTACTAACTGTCCAAATTACATGAGATATTTGATCCAGTTGAACCAATGTTAGATATCTTGACACAGTTCTTGAATGAAGTGTGGATGCAGAACTTATGTAAACAGCCTATCAAGCATACCCGATCATTTTGTTGGAGCGGTGTTATTTATTTATTTATTTATGTCATATAATTTTGTTTTCCCACAAGCTGTATATAACTGTCTGTTCCCAGAATTAAATAAAATAAAATAAATATCCCATTATTATTTGCATGTTTTTATTTTAAATTTATTTTATTTTAATTTTTACATATTTCAGTACAGGACATTTCATAATGGTATACATATAAGAAAAAATTGAAATTTTTATATCTCACTAGGCTGAATTACTTATCTTGTTTTTTTTATTTATTTTTCTATTGTATATCTTTAATTTAATTTTATTATATCTAATAATTCATACTCACTCCACTGTTTAAGTAATGTTTTAGTTATTATTTCGTATGATGATATTTTGGCAAATGTTTCACATTTATTATTGTCTTTTATAATTTGTATGTTTTCCTTTAAATTAAATTAATAAATAAATCAGCTTCATAGATCAGAAATTTATCAAGTTGATTTTAGGCAAACCATTACAAAGATTTGCCTCCCTTCCGGTAACTCCGACGGGTATCCTTTTCATATTCAATATTCGACGGATCGTTATATTTCACACGGTTCACACTATGTACAATTGAATGTGGCGATACAAAACTAGTTTCCTTGTGACGCGGACGGCACAACGGAGCCGAAGATTGGAAATATCCTGAGTTTCCCATACAACACATCCTGCGATCCTGACGTGTCTCGCTAAATTATTTATGTGTCATATTCCCCTGCCGTGTTGTGTTCGTCTGCACGTGCACATCCCGACCGATGTTAGACCGAAGGTCATACGTAACAATATTGTCTCGTATTTTATTATCGCACACATGCCATGTGCCTATCTACCTATGTATGTACGTACATACATATCATTGCGTCCCGTTTTGTCGTCAATTTTTAAACACCTTCACACCAAAGATTGAAGCACGCCTAAACATAGTCACACCGAGAAAGAAAATGGAGGTTATTTTGATTTAAAAATTTGAATTTCAATGTTTTTATTTTGATATTGTAGAACTCCGTATAATAGTTATATAAAATCACATCATTGATTTCAATTCCGATAAAAAATTAAGGACGATTGATCATAAAAAAATAACCAAAATTTACTCGTGTTCAATGATGTGACAAAACAAATTCAATGGATTTCTTGTTAAATCAATATCCTTTTTCAATATGCTGATGGAGATATGGGATATGATCAGATTCGTAGCATATTGGTTTTCAAAGTTCATATATATATATATATATATATATATATATATATATATATATATATATATATATATATATATATATATATATATATATATATATATATATATATATATATATATATATATATATATATATATATATATATATATATATATATATATATATATATATATATATTCAGGTGTACGGAGCTTTTAATGATAAATGAATTTCAGTGTGTGTTTCGCCTGTAGTTTTATACTTTTTCCACCCTAAGACGGACAGTAAGGTTAATTTTCCGTGCACTCTCCGCTAAAGTTTGTACGTTTTGCTATCGCATTAAATTAACCACTGTTAGAACAATAGTTTATTTTTTAAATTCAGACTTTAAAAAATAAACTATTGGTAAAACAAACAATTCACCAGCATTGGATTGTTGCGAACAGGACTTTTTTTGTTAGTCCGGCGGTCTCACTCTTTAATTTCAATTAGAATTTTCGCTAAGAACCTACCTTTATGATAGAGAATAAGGCGGTAGGTAGGAATGTTTTTATAATAGATAATTTGAATGACGCAGGCGACAGGTAGATAAGTTCTAAGCGAAAATTCGAAATTGGGATCGGATTTGCGTGTCAAGAGTAAGGCTACAAGACAGAAGTTGACACCAGACCCAATGATAGATCAGGGGGACAAGTCTTGTCAACAGGTGGAATCCACCCATGTTTATCTAATCATGGATGGTTTTGATTCCGCCTGTTGACCAGACTTGCCCCCCTGATGTATTCGATTGATCTGATATATTCGATAGATCTTATATGGCAAGGGATAATAGTAAGAAAATAGTGGTGCTTTCTTTAGAAAATATAATGAGCAACAAAAATTTATGGTCAAATGGTCGTCACGCATCGTCTGTCGTCGATCTCTGCCCCTTTAATTCATCTATTAACCAATTACCAGCGACTATTTTGCGCTTAATGTTGACACCATTTTGTAACGAGCAACTGTCTGCGCGACAGAGTCGCGTTCGTCAAATCGCAAGGGCGAATGTGGTCTTTTCATACCTCCCCCGTCGATTTTGCTCTAGCGCATCAAATAGAATCCAATCTTGCCAGTGCACCGGTAATCCTGATTATGTATCGTGGAAAATATCGCTTTTTCTATAATACATGTCGTCTTTGACCTGTGGAAATAGACAAACTTATATTCTACCGAGACATAGAAACTTTCAAATTTGTAGCTAGGCGAATCATAACAAATTTGGTTTTGAAAAAGTTATGGTTATGCGCTGTGTAAGATAAAATATCGCATGATCTACTTTAGATTTTATGGAATCCAGGTGTGCGATATATTATACTAAATATATTATGAACTTCAATGCAATTTTGCAAACTTGATTGTAAGAATTTTAAAGAAACTGTATTCGAGTATAGGTTTTGTAAAATTACTATAGATTTTGGCAAAATAAAAATACGTTTTTGATATAAGTTTGAAATTTTCAATATATATGATCTCAGAGACGTAATTCCCAGTTTTATTAAGTCGAATTGTTCTAAATTTTTAACATTTTTAGAAAATAAATAAAATTATCAAACACAGGTTCAATATTCTTATGTCTCGAACGTCGATTAATTTGAAGTACACAAGCAATTTGTAACGGATTAAAATGTAGACATTGAATGACGTAAATAATGAAATATGGTTCTAGTGACCAGGTGTGGATGCCGTACAATCCTTATTTTATATCTATGGGAGATCTTTCTAAAGGTAACTGGGTTAGAAGTAATTATAGTACATGTATGTTGTGCTTGGAGTCATGCTTTATCTTGTAACAAACTATTACACCTTAGTTAATTATATTTTTGCTTGCCTCAATACAGAGGTATCAAACTGTGAATATATGCGGACCGAAGGCCAAGGTTTAAGATATGCTTTTGATATAATATATTAGTCGAGGTTAGAATCAAGTAGATCAAATTATCCGGACTTAATATCAAAAGCAAACAGATTGTTGTGATTAATCACGCGATTATTCATAGTAATAAATTATTGCGTTGCTGCTGTTTGTATCTATATTCACGATCTTATCTATACGGAGATCATGGGTTTAGTTGACATAAGATTGATGCAACATTTTGTACACATTACCTTAAAAGTGCACAATAGCGATTAGATCGATATCCAGGTTTTTACACGTCTTTACTATGACAGTCTTTCGATTCTGAAGCTTGATTCAGGTATCACCTCGATTGATTGCAAATAGTGTTTAATGTAACTATGAGGTCGATATATTGAGTTGACAAAATATATTATGTCACAGAACACCAGCTCTTTGACAAACTACATATAGATCGAAATTTCCAGTATTAGATAATAAGGTTTGTTTGAAAATCTTGAAGGTTTTGTGGATGATTTGACTCCACACTACAACCATCAACTATGTCAAATAATTATGCTATTAAGAAAGCATCTTACATTGAGGTAATCTGGATCACAGAAAACAAATTCTTTAAAGCGTCTTTCCACGATAGCGGTTACAGTGTTTACGGCCCATTGATGTGGATATTAACTAAAGCGATACATTATTTTGACAAACATTCTTTACTTGGTATATAGTAGGTACTTATTTTTCAGACCTTTTACGTTTAATTCTATTCAATGTGGTTGTATTGCATGGTAGATTCAAATTTCATATATCCATTTCTTCAGACCCTCATTATTTCTGTGTCGCCAAATCGTAAACTCACTCTGTGTGAACGAATAATTCGTTTGATTTGGACGTGATTGTAATATCTTTCAATGGACTTATTGGATGGAGTTCGCAAGTTTGAGGCCGCTGTATAAAACGATCCGCGTTAAATCTGTTAGTATTAGAGAGATAACATCGCAGTTTACGGCGTACTTCTCAAGAGATGTAATACACGTATTATGTTTACACTGTTATTCTACCTCTAATACCTCTCTGTCTATCCTCGGGATAAATTTCAGTTATTAAACTGTCCTAGTTATGCTTTTACAATATAATGTTAGTTAAAGTCAGTGTTCTTTAATACCAACAGAATCTTATAATATTAACTTCTTAAGTCTGTCCGCGTAATGCTGCTTAAATCAAATTAACGTATCAGGCGCACATAGAGTTCCAAGATGTAGAAAATAATATAATTACAAGCGGTGTAATTCTCGTAATGCCAGTGTAATTCGCGTAATGCTGTTGATGGCGAATCTGTCGCAAAACCTAAATATCAGGAAAACATAGACTATGAAATACAGTTCAAATATGATGATCGCATAGAATAAAGCAGGAATGAATAGAACAACTTACTATATATACTAACGAAATAAATTTCATCTACCAGGTAAACATAACGTGCAGAAGTTCATAGATAACATTAAATTTCATATTTTATTTACGGTTTATAAGTAGTTTTCTTATAACACCTCGTTTTACCGGTACCGCCGCGCCGCGCCGTGCAAAAAATCGTTTTATCAAGTTTTTTTTATCAAGTTAGGAAAGCGTTGAGAATCCGACCTGTATCCTTATCATTAAAGATAAGACCCAACCAATAACCCTATTATATCTCGCGCACTTAACTCTTATATAAATGTGTTTTACCACATGGTACAGCGCTTCCTTGAGATAAAACTAAAAAAAATACGCACTTTTATAAAGAATTTTAACCATAATATAGGGATCAGAATTTTACTCACATTTCCGTAGTTGATTATGGGCTTAAAGAAAACTGAATGTATAAGCAAATCATTGCAATAAAAAATGAAATGCTTTTACAATAACAAATCAACGTTAACTTACATATTAATTACAATTGGTAAGTACCTACCTATTATTTTTATTTGTATTTTTTTTCTATAGCACTAAATACTATTGTACCAAATTTATTTTAAGACTTCGCCTTTCTCGGGTTGGTTGGAAAAGATTGTACTGTGGCAATAAAAGTTTTTAAATAATAAAAAAAACAGTAAAATTAGTAAAAAAAACAGTTAAAGTAAAAAACAGTAATCGTCTTCGACAGTTGGATCTCATGTGTTACTTGCAACTAGTTACAAAATAAAAAAATGACGAAAAAAAGAACCCCAAAAATTCGATATGCGCATATATTGGATTTTTCTTCTGTTGGGAGTCGATGAACATAATTTGTGGGATAGAATTTGTTGGAATATAATTTGTAAAAAATGTTAGGTACTATCCTACAATTTGGATTTTTGTTAATAAAACACATTTTCTTTTTCGAAATCCTTTTATTCTAAATTGGCTCGTTTGTTAGTTTATTTTTACATCAAAGGTAAAATGAATAAACATCAGTAAAATATTCGTTCATTCAGATTTACATGTATATGTCTGTGTGTTTGTTAGTATATTATATTATATAATTATACATACATAGTGTGTTTGTTGATATCTGATAAGAAACATATAATTATATTATTATAGGTACCTACGTGTAGATAATTATCTTCCCACTATGTTTTACTCGTTGACTGTATGACATTTAATTTGAAAATAAAGTTACCCTCGTGAGTTATTTGTTTTTATTAGGCATGGAACGAACGATACGTGGTTTTTCTGTCAATTTATAGACTATTATTGGAGTCAATACAATCGACGATACCGATGCGAATTAAAAGAATCTGAAAAAAGGTGAAGTGTGTGTTTTTAATAATGAAAATCTTAGATATTTTTTAATGTCCTCAATATCGAATCGCAAGCATTCATATAATGAAGTTTCTGCTGCATCCTTCAATTCCTTCCTTCCGTTTGCTCATTACTGTGATCAGTTTGTGATTTATCTCGATCTCATTAGCTGATACCAAAATTAGCTGAAGCTTATCTTGGGTTTTGATTAGGCACGTTGGAAGAGTTTGCCTTATGATAATAAATAAATAATTAGTTCACATGTATTGTTGTGATTAACTTTTTGTGATCTTGTTTTTTTTTCATTCATACCATCACGGCATATCTCCAGCGAATGTCGTGCGGGTGTGCATAACCTTATGAAAAGGAAACACTACACATGCATGCATACACACCGCACACCAGTATTATATTTATTTTTTATTTATTATTATTACACAAAAACAAATACAACATATACAAACTAACTTATAACGCCCCACTAGGCAAAGCCTGTTCTGGTACTGTTATTTTACACAGTTGAGTATCTCTATTCAGCTGTTATTTTCAGATTTTACAAGTTATAAAAGAAGAGTAGGTAAACAAGACTAAAAAAATATAAAATGATTGATACAAATACACAAAAAAATGTACAAAATATTGAAAAAAGCAAATACACATACCAAGTACTGACAGAAAAAAAAAACAAATGTGAATATAAATATAACATGTGCCTGGTCAGATAGAAGTGACGGGCGGATAACCACCTCCGCATAGTGCCTACTTGATATCTTTATCCAGTTTATTAGTGCAGCCTTGAAGGAAATATAATATAACCTGAAAAAGTAACGCTCAGAATTATGGAGATGTTATTTTGCCTCTTGTATCTTCGATTACCGGTCGGCTCTTACGGATATTCACTAACTATTCTCTTCTTGATTTCCAATAGATGTCGATGCCGATTTCCGTGTATCGGGCAGACCGATATTATGTCGGGTGTTGTTCCATCCCTAGTTAGTGTGTAACATTAGGTAATGAAGCGGGTTTGTAATACCTAATCGGGCTATTATCGGCGGTGGTTGGGCATGGCAGGGCGAGGCGAGGTGAGGTGGGGATTGATTACCCATTCGGATGGCACATTAACGTGATACAAGGGGAACGCCCGTGACCTCGGGTGTCCCTGCGAACTCCTCTACGAACCCTACCTACCTATCCTCTGCATACAACCACAGGCGTTCCAATACACTCCATGTAGGTACATACAACCAAACAAGAAACCATCAAATCTGCGACTAAATAAAAACTGTGATAGTTAGAAACATTTAGACAGATAGTTTCATGTTTTTGTGTTACAGAGTAGAAATCCACTTTAAAATTAACAAATAATATAGAACACAATATTTTGTGTTACAGAGTAGAAATCCACTTTAAAATTAACAAATAATATAGAACACAATATTTTGTGTTACAGAGTAGAAATCCACTTTAAAATTAACAAATAATATAGAACACAATATTTTGTGTTACAGAGTAGAAATCCACTTTAAAATTAACAAATAATATAGAACACAATATTTTGTGTTACAGAGTAGAAATCCACTTTAAAATTAACAAATAATATAGAACACAATATTTTGTGTTACAGAGTAGAAATCCACTTTAAAATTAACAAATAATATAGAACACAATATTTTGTGTTACAGAGTAGAAATCCACTTTAAAATTAACAAATAATATAGAACACAATATTTTGTGTTACAGAGTAGAAATCCACTTTAAAATTAACAAATAATATACAACACAATATTTTGTGTTACAGAGTAGAAATCCACTTTAAAATTAACAAATAATATAGAACACAATATTTTGTGTTACAGAGTAGAAATCCACTTTAAAATTAACAAATAATATACAACACAATATTTTGTGTTACAGAGTAGAAATCCACTTTAAAATTAACAGATAATATAGAACACAATATTTTGTGTTACAGAGTAGAAATCCACTTTAAAATTAACAAATAATATACAACACAATATTTTTCGACAGATTCGATTTATTGTGATCGAATGATTTCGCCGAGGTGTCTCAGCATTATCAAAGTCTAAATGAAAATAAATTTGATAAGGTTTATCCATCACTACTTAAAATATTTACAATAGTAAATGTGTGGGCGGAGTCAAAGTTATTTTTTTTTATTTAAAAGTAAATCATAAAATCGCAATCTATAAGCACTCAACGTAACATTAATTTTCTTATCCATCGTATTGAAGAGTCTAATAATATGTCAATTTTGAAGATCTAAGTTTTTCAATATTATTAAGATCAAATGCAATTATAGTGCCTACTTTGACGTATGCCTGTTACAATGGACGTAGCATGACAATAGAGAGAATGCAATATGAAGAAGGATATTATAAGCAAAATTAAAGTGATTGTCTCGAGGTGGTTTTGACATATGGAAAGAATGAACGATGAACAACTGACCAAAAAAATATACACGGGTGTAAGAGATGGAGTGAATAGCAGGGATCGCCCCAGGAAGGGATGGCAAGACCACGTGTATTATATTATTTTGAAAGAAAGAAACGTAAGAAGTTTGATGCTTGGATGTTAAGGAAACCAGTAATGTATGCAAAAATAGAAGAGTATGGCGCTCGGTTCTCTCTGTATACCTCGTACGGGACATGGCGTGATGGTATTTATTATTAAGATCAAATATGTATTTAAATTATAAATAGTTGTTTTATTACTTACCGGACATTCTAAAACAATTTTTTGTAGTTGGACATTTAATGAGACAATTTTTAATAAAATGATGCAGAAAAAAAACGAAAAAATAATTTTCAACTGAGGTAGTGGTGTCAAGTAAGAAATTACTATTTACAAAGACGTCTATGATATACGCTAATTAATTGAAACATGGCATAGTAGTAAGAAAAGCTTCGGTAAAGCTTTAATTTTCCACTTTTTGAGGTCTCGTTTGTAGTAAACCGTTGGCTCTACGCTGTCGTAGCTAGTTGATACTTCACTTACACCTGGTATTCAATAAACACATTATCCAAGACCCTTACTAAAGGGTTCCAGGTTTTAAACTTCCCCGAATAGTTTGGATTCAGCAAAACAGAATTTGTACAGGTCAAAGACGATGTAACTACCAAATGTGGAAATGGGAAAAAAGGGATTCTCCGGAATGTGACTGTGGAGCAAGAAGCCAAACTATCCAGCATCCAGTAGATGAATGCCCGATACGAAGGTATGAAGGAGACTGGATGGACATCCATAGGGTGACTCCAGAGGCTGTGAAGTGGTTGGCCGAACGGGAGCCAAGAGTGTAGAAGGAAAATACTCGATGACGCAGCCAAAGTTGCAAGAAACGCCGTAGCCAAAAAAAACTTCACTTACTATGACAAAATGATAAGTTATTAATTTTAAATTTAAATATACATAGATACTTATGTATTACGTGTTATCAAAAATAATGAATTTAAACTTGTGTTCAATCATTATTGTACATATTATCATGTCACTATCTCAAATAACCGAATTCGCTAGTGGCAAGTTTATTGAAATTTGGCAATTTCTTGTTTCAGCCCAAAGAAATTTTTCCTCTGCTTAGGATCGTACCCAAGATGTCCACACAGAAGCCAAGTGGCTTACCAAGTATGCCACGGCGCGGCGCATAATTAAAAAAATATGTATATTATAAACACTACCTAATAATGTGAGGCACCGGCTAAGAATAGTATTTCCACTCTTATATTATCATCATTTCGGGTGTCTAGTAAGAGCCGGATAATACAAGAGGCAAAATAATATCTTACATAGTCCACCAATGAGGTTCACCACCCATTCTGAATATTGTAGGTGTGACGAAGCTGGTGTGTGGGGGGAAAATTCACGAGTTGTACTTTATTTTATATGGCATGCACACCCACACATATGTCACTGGTAACCTCACATTGTGGTATTATGTCGTTATGGTATACATTTTTATTATAAAAAACATAAAGCACTGTTAAATAATAGTTGATACTTTTTTACCCAAAAATAGTATGATGTGTTCAAAGTTTTAGTAATTTATTTTCGTTGTAAGCATCCTCGTGTCTCTTCATTCGGCCATATTATCATAGTTAGGGTTACAGTTTTGGTGTCTGGGGGACATGGCCAGGCCATATGGCGTCTGTTCCAATGAACGAATTTCCTAAACTTTGACAGTTCCTTGTCACTTCGTATTTTTTATTGGGGTGACTCCGTGGACTTTGTCACAATATGCTTTATGTAATATTTTATGTAGATTCCCGTAAAAAATACACCCACGTTCACCTTAGGAGGATTTATAATTTTGCGAATACGAAGAATTAATTGTAAAATGTTCTACTTGATCAAATACATTCAAGAGCTGTTTCGGACAAAGACACATTGTTACTCTCTTTCTTATGCGCAACCACATAATATCACACTTTCTTTTATTTTTTTATTAAATTATTAGTACATCATAACATGTACAAAAATAACATAACATTTACAAGAATAACACACAAAAATAACGTGCGCATGTATGATGTTAATTTAACTGTTTAAAATTGTTATAAAAAATTAAATTTCCTCTTGTCAGAATTAATTTAGAAATAAGTGTTTTCTTCCACTGCCTATTTTATTATAGTATTTAAACGTTATTCTTGCCCCATACACACGTGTCCACACTTTCAATGGGCAATAATAGTGATTTGTTTCTTTTCGTATTTTAATTTTTAAATTTACTTTTTTATTTCTGTAAAACTAAAAAAAATCGTGTTATTTTTGTATTTCTGTTTTTCGTCGTACAATAAAAAGTGTTTGCAGTCGTTAGGTGTAATTAAATAAATAAAATGCCGTGATTGCTTAACATTTTTTGAGAAATCTTTAATTAGAGATACTTGTCCTGAAAGTTTGATTTGAAGAATGAACGCAATAAGAATAAACACTTCGTTGTGTTGTGTGTTGTCGATTGCGTCATTGGTTCTGTGATGTTGTTATTATTGTTGTTCAACATGTACATTATCAAATCCAATTGTGGACGATGACGAGGAGTCTCCATCATAGTCGTGGAGTCCCGGTTGGCAGACCTACATCTCCCCTATATTACCCAATTTGACAGACGAGAGCTCGTTACCTACATTAAAAGTGACCGATGTAATTATGTTATTGTGCTTTTGATGTGGGTGCAACATGCTGCTTTGTCAACATTGCATCCGTGTACCTTAGTAGGTAGCTATTAATAAGAGCATATTCTATACTAACTAGTTGCATGTAGCACATGAGATCCAACTATCGTTAGTATGTAAAGTTGAAGAATATGTACCAAACAATAAACCCTTAAATTCAAATGATTGAATGTTTTATTAAATATTTTGTTTTATTATACAAAACATGTATGTCAGGATACGATAGTATGGAGTTCCGTCCCTTTTTCCTAACGCGAATAGATAAACAGCTTGATGTTATGCATGTATGTGTGAATATTAAGTATCAAACTATAATAGTCCCCGAAAATATTGCGTATTCTATATACAGACACAAAGTTGGAAAAACCGTGCAAACATTATTACTGCATACAATTCTCTCACACGGGGCTAAGGTTAATACTGTCGATTCATTAAGAGAAATAAATTCTCTTTAAAATATCGACAGTTGGATAATTCATTCATATTTTTTTTTACTGTAATTACATCATATCTGAGTTGAAATATCAAAGTGTGAAATGAGCTGTTGGCTTCCCCAAATAAAGTAAAATCAAAACACCATAACGACATATCCCAGTCGGGGAAAACCAGCGACAGGTGTGCGGGTCCATCCCCATACACTAGTGTCGTCTCACCTAAAAGACCAACATTCGGAATGGGCGGTGAACTTCATTGCTGAACTATGCCTGCCTGTTATATTGCCCGGCTATTATGGGACACCCGAACATGACTACAAAAAAATGATGATAGTAAAAAAGAGTGGAAGCACTATTCTATGCCGGTGCCTCACAATAAATTATATACTTATCAATTATATAAACTTGCTTGGGTGAAAGAGGTGGAATGAAAGGCGATGCATGGGTGGAATGAGAGAGTTAAGATAGTTGTGGGTGAAAAGAAGAAAGCATGGATGGCATTAATAGCCGCGAAAGGATCGAATAATGAAGAAAGAGCAAAAGAGAATTATAAAGTGTGCAAGAAGGTAGTCAAAGACACAGTAAAAACGGAAAAAGATGGTATAAAAGAGAAAGAAAGCCTGAAAATAGCCAATGACTTTCCTGGAAACATGAAAATGTTCTGGAAAGGCGTAGCGAAAAGAAAAAATGGAACTGTGAAAGCTTCGAAAGGAATAAATGATAAAGATGGAAAAATAATTATGGACGAAGACGGCGTGAAAGAACGATGGAAAGAATATTTCAAGGAACTGTATGAAAGCGGAGTAAGTGGGGACGTGAGTCAGAGAACATGGCAAGTAAGCGAAAGTGATAAGGATGAAATAACGCAAGAAGAAGTGTTTGAAGCAGTAAAACACGCGAAAGCGGGGAAAGCTGCCGGGTATGACAGTGTATCAGCTGAACTTATAAAATATGGCGGCGAACAGACGTTGGAGTGGTGTCTCTCTCTTTTCAACAAATGTTGGGAAGAAGGACACACTCCCTCAGACTGGAGAAATGCAGTCGTTGTACCTTTGTATAAAGGTAAAGGATCGAAGCTCGACTGCAAAAACTATAGAGCCATAAGTTTATTAAGCTCCGTTGGTAAGATGTATGCAAGGATCCTGGATCAAAGAGTGCGAAAGATTACAGAAAGCAAGATATGGGATGTCCAAGGTGCGTTTGTGGGCGGCAGAGGATGTATAGACCAAATTTTTTCTCTGCGCACGGTCACAGAAAAGGTTCTGGAAAAAAATCAGAAAATTTTCTGTGCCTTCATAGACCTAGAAAAGGCGTATGATAAAGTTGTTAGAGAAAAATTATGGGATATACTAGCAGTGTATGGAGTGAAGAGCAAACTGATACGCGCAATCGCGTCATTATATGAGAACAGCGAAGCATGTGTTCGTGTCAACGACAAAGTGACAACGTGGTTCTCTATAAATAATGGCGTTAGACAAGGGTGCGTGCTATCTCCATGGCTCTTTAACTTGTACATTGATTTCTGCATAAGAGCCCTTAAGGATGAAAGCAAGGGTCTGAAATTGAGTACTGTAATGGTGCGAGATTTGATGTATGCAGACGATAAAGTTCTATTAGCAGAAAGTATGGAAGAGTTACAGTATCTTGTAAGTCTGGTATATGAAGGATGTATAGAGAATGGACTTAGGATGAATGCCAGCAAATCAAAGACAATGGTCTTTGAAAAGAGTGAAAGCAGAACAGCGTGTAAAATAAGAGTAGAGAACGAATGGCTCGAGGAAGTCGACGAATATGTGTACTTGGGAAGCATATTTCAACGGAATGGACGACTCGATAAAGAGATCGAAAGAAGAGTTATGGCAGGAAACAGAGTGAATGGAGCACTAAGACCAATTATGAATGATCGCAACATATCAAAGGATGCCAAAGTTGCCATTCATAACGCCGTCGTAGTGCCAACCTTGACGTATGCAAGTGAAACCTGGACATGGCAGAAGACGCATGAAAGTAGAATAAATGCAGTTGAAATGAGATCGTTAAGAAGGATTTGTAATAGAACGATGTATGACCGGGTAAGAAATGAAGACATAAGGAAAGAATGTAAGATGAAGAAAGATGTCATTACTAGAATGAAAGTGAACACATTGAGATGGTTTGGTCACATGGGGAGAATGAATGAGGAGCGCCTGACGAAGAAAATATACAGAGCGGAAAGGAATGGATTGAGAGGTCGGGGACGCCCAAGAAAGGGATGGCACGACCATGTGAACGAAATTTTGAAAGACGGAAATGTTAGAAGTGTGAGCAATAGACGAGCATGTATGAGACGATGCATGAATGTGGACGAAGCGAGGGATGCGTGCCAGGATAGGAAAATGTGGCGTTCGGTTCTCTCTGCCTACCCCTCAAGGGACATGGCGTGATGGTATGTGTATGTGCTTGGATATATACAGATAGTAACTTTTTCGCATTTTATCATGTAAATACCTATACCTATTATGTGATTCTCCTGGTAACAAGATTTTCTGTTCTGATAAATGCAGGGAGATATTTGACCAAGATGTGGAAAGCTTGAAAATTTACCAAAGAGACGTTCCTATTAAGTTATCATATAGAGAGTCGGCTCAAGGACTGGAATATATTTTTTTTGAAATTTTAAAATGCATTCAGGAATCGTCGATCTTTCAAGGTGACAAAAAGTTTACCTAAACTTATTATTATTGGACTCTGGCGTTCGGTTCTCTCTGCCTACCACAAATAGGGAAACGGCGAGACGGTATGTATGTATGTATTATTGGAGAGTTTAGTGTTGGCTACAATCCACGCGTTTTAATTTTATCTTATTCTTAATACATTGTATAGGTTTTATCGCTATAGATAATATGCATTTCTTACAGTATCACAAGACACTGTTTTTCTTTCTAAACATCATTATCTTTACGAGTTGGGTCTCTGGTACGACTTGTCCTATACCCATGTACATATGTAAGCATATTATGTACCTGCAAAACTGGCGGCAGTCGAAAGCTTTTTTCATTCCGTATCTGAACTTTTTTTATGACAAAACTTTCCACGTTTATTACATTTTATTATTATTTGAAGTACCGGTTATAGCAGTATCAGAATAATTTTTAACGGAACAATGAGCTAGCACAAGTTTTATCCGGTTTTCACGGTATTTATACATGAAGTACTGCCGGCTTTAGGATGAATGTTTCAGTATTACCAATGTGTATATAATAAGTAAGTATGTACATTCATATGTGCTATTCCAGATGATAATATTATATTGCATTCATATAATATCTTTACGACTCGGTATTAGCTATGGGCGAATACAAGACCAAGACCAGCAGTCTTGATCTTGATTGGAGGGAGTCTTGCAACTTTACCTATTTAAATAAAGTTTTAATTTTCTGTTAAAAATCAGCAATTTTAAAGAAACATATTTTTTTAAATTAATTTAAAAGGAGGTTATATTCGACATGTTATATGCACAAGTTTCATTACTTTTTATTGTTGTATATGTGTTTCTATATGTTTGTATAGGTTCGTATAATTATGTCTTCTTTTTAAATTTTTTTTCTTTACTGTTTTTATCTCGGATGCTTTAATATGTTTGTGTGAAATATTGACGAACTTTGCATGTCGTGTTCACTTTTAATTTATTCTTCTTCTTCTTTGCCTTAGTCCCGTGTTAGTCGGGGTCGGCCCTCCTGGTACGCAATCTCCAGGACACTCTGTCCTGGGTCGTCAAGGTATCGATGTGGTCCCCCTGAAGTTCACTTTTCATTTATTGAATTTTTATTTTATTTCTTCTCAACAGCTATTTCATAAATTGCTTAAAAACATTACACATATCAAAGCCAATTACAGAGATGTCTTAAATTATTTTAAAACTAGTTGCATGTAACACATGAGATCCAACTGTCGATAGCGATAGTATGTATAGTTGAAGAATAAGAATCAAACTATAAACCCATAAATCCAAATTATTGAAAATTTTAACACATGTTGGTATGTTTGTCAAGATAGGACAGTATAGAGGTCAGTCCTGTTTTCCTACCCGGAATATGAAAACAGCATGATGGTTCTGTATGTATGTTTGGAGATTAAGTACCTATCAAACTATTAAGTCTTCTTACATTTGTGTATAGGCGACTGCCCTACAAATTGTATGAAGCAATGTCGTCACTACATTCAATTTTTATAAAAATTGTTAAAAAAAGTTTGAGATGTGCTAATACAATGTTAATATTTTTTATAGAAAATTGAATTATCTAGTTGGGGTGTTTCGGCTTTTTTCGATATTTTTGAAAAATTTAGAAATATATGCAGTTAAACTCATAAATTTATCATAAAAAAAATATTTTTCTTAATAAAAAATGTTTGAGAGACCCTGGAATTTTTTTGAAAAAACTAATTTGAGATCTTATATTTGTCTATATTTGTACCAATTTTCAGCGTTCTAGCTTTTATGGTTTCTGAGATATATGGAAAAATAAAATAAAAATTCAAAAGTTGATAACCCCTGACTGAAACAAAAATTCAAAATTCCGAGTATAAATGTTTTGTAGGCCTGTAACTGTTTATATATTCTAAAATTTTAGGCTCTGTAAATTGAGCGGATCAAAAGTTATAAGGGGGGGACGGACACACAGACACACACACAGACACACACACACACAGACACACACACAGACACACACACACACACAGACACACGAAATGTTCTACTCCGAATTCTGAGTAAATCCGTGTATGGAACATATATGCTGCGAAGCCTCTAAGTTGGTGTTTTTTGACTTCAAAGTTGGAAAAGCCGTGAAAAAAGTAGACCTCTCCATACAATTCTCGCGTATTCTGGCTTGATACATTGTCGATATGTTAAGAGAACAAAGTTCTCCTGAACAAATCGACAGTTGGAATAATGCTGATAAATTAAATTTTGTAGGTAGATATTCAATATACTTATAAATTGTAATGCCTCGTTTAGATACTCGCCGAACACAGGCGAATAGAGGCGAATACGAGTATGTAAACGACTTATTCGTGTGTATTCGCTATTCGCCACGAATATTTGTACGTTCTCCGTTCGGTGTCGCTTTTTTGACACGAATCAAAGGATTATTCGTCTCTATTCGTGTGGGGTGTTTACATACTCGCCATTGTTCAATTAACTCTTGAACTTTGCCGTGAGTGGTCTTTCAAATTGTTTATTTTTTACGATGGAGTGGACAAACGAAATCACTTCAAAATTTATAGAAGTGTACCAGGGACCCCGTGATATGGAATCCAAAACATCGTTTACATAAGGATAAAAGAGCTATCAATGATGCTTAATAACTTTATAGTAAGTGGGTACGGGTAGCTAATAATGTTTTATGTCTGCATGTACCTATAGGTGTCTTGAAGGGCTGGCAAGCCTTAACCACCCCTAGTATGCAAGACTTCAAAGATTTTTGATCATCACTAGTCTGTATTATGTGACAGAAGTGAAAGTCGTTTTGGTTCTTGGTTAAGTGTCTTCTACACTCGGCGCTGATTATCTTGGTATTTATTAATTTTATCATTCCATCATATTAAAGCATATCCTATCCTCGTGGATGGTTCTTGGATGGACCACAAAACGACACATCAAGAGATATATGTACTTTATTGCGTTCCTTACCTCTATAAATTCACCATTTCTGACAAGACATTATGGGCAGATTAACATCTTGGAGTTATATTTCAACCGTATGTGAGCGTTGATATGCGATGTCTTTCAATAATAACCTTAAAAGAAATATAAATCGAAAGAAAATTTTAATTTTAAAGATGAGACATCAAATTTCATTTTAGTAATCACGTACATCAAATGTCCTTGAATTTAGTTCAATTATATTTACTAAACATCCCTCACAGGATAATAGAGGCAGGATATATGTAGGTATATAAGGCTTAAAGGGATAGCAAAAACAGTTTTTTTATTTTAATAAAACTCTTTTATATTTTTACTCTCCACACTATGGAATAGTGGAGAGTCATGACTTCACAATTTTTAATCGTATTTTTTACGTCAATTTCTCAACGGGTATCATGTAGAGTTGTAGACAGTGCATACTGTCAGTTTCGTCGTGATGTGTTTGTATGTATGGCGTACGGCGTACGGATTAACCTTGTTGTGTTCTCTCTACAGCCCACAAACAAACTATAAATCCGATTGACTTCATATTAACATCATATATTTAAAGTGCATAGACTTAGTGCCTTTTCACACGATCCGGTTGCCGGGTAGCCGGCGCCGGGTAATTGTATGGGCATGCATGCCGGTGAATGTGAAAGCTACCATGCGTGCCCATACACTTCGCTGCCAGTTACCCGGCGCCGGCTACCCGGCAACCGGGTCGTGTGAAAAGGCACTTAGAGCTGATTAGTTTTCCATGTATATCCGTTAATTTCTTCTCTATGATTTCATCTGTCCAAATTTTCGAAATGCTCTCACGGTTTGGAAAATCGAGGTATTTTTATACTGTTTGAAATCGTGATACACTCATCAAAAATGCATTCATTGATGTCGAAATTTAGAGAAAAAAAATCTATGGTCTGCCATGTCAATGTGAAATAAATTTCATATTTGTATGAAAAATGTATATAACAGAAGTAAAATTTATTTATTTATTTAATATTGCTTCTCGGGCAACTAACAGGTACTATTTCAAATATTACTTTAACACGCACCCAATAACAAGTTGCCACATTCTGGAGACTTGCGATATTAATCGTCTCACAGATCCAGACTGAAAACACAATTAAAAACTGTGTCTCCACCGGGAATCGAACCCGGGACCTTTGGATCAGCAGTCAGATACCCAACCAACTGAGCCACGAAGGCCGACAGCTTCTGTATGGGAAAATTGAGTGATCAACTTGATATTGTACATATGTGTTTCTATAGACAAGTGTATTTTTTTACTCTCCACTTCTATTTTCCTCAAGGGATAGGCAGTGAGAAACGAACACCACATTCTTCTACCTTGACACATACATCGCCTCATCAACATTGATACACTGCCTCATACATGCTCATCTTGCTGGTTATGCAATTTTACTTAAAATTTCTCAACAGATACCTATCATGTAAAAAATGCATACAATGATTTCTGTGACAATGTTTTTGCGTGTATGGTGTATTGTGAAAACTTTTGTCCTCTGGGAATCTTATATTTGTTTAAGAATATAATAGAAATGTACTTCATCAAAATGCATTTAGAGATTGTCAATATTCAAATAAAAAATTACTATTGTGCGATTACAAATGTTCAATATTGTAGTTGTAGATCAACCTTTAACGATAGGTTTCGTCAGTTTTAAAGTTTCTCATATATCGCTCCCGATGGGATAATATTTGATGTCTCTTTTGTGTATGACTGAAAAACATTACTGGGAACATCAATAACTAAGTGATCGATTAAAGAGAACGGAATGGAAGTGAAAAGAGAACAAAACCCGGGGATGGGGGAGGATAAAATAGGGTGCACGGGACGATCTGGGGGAGGGGAGAGGGAAAGTGAAAACCTTAAACAATAATAATAATATATAAACGATCAGGGGCCGTTAATGGGAAAAGTTGAGCTATTGTCAAACTTTCGAATGATGGGGTAAAAAAAACAAAACAATTTCCAACAGAATATTCTTCTATACAATACCTTAACATTGTGTATGGTATGTATCGAATGTTTGTATATTAAAAATTGAATATTGGTCCTTTCGCCTTCCTTTACTAGGAAGTGATTTTCGATCGAAAAACTTATTAGATACCGGAATCTACCAAAAACATTATTATACATGTTGTCGTCAGCCGTGGTATAATCATGAGCTATGGCGTAACTACCTAACAGCAGAATCATGCAAAGCATGAGGGTCCAGCCTGAAAAGGGGGCCAAACTTCTAAACTTACACATTGGTACAAGTAGGTAAATAAGACAAAAATGACCTCATAAGTCTGGCGCAATTCAGGGGTGACTTATATGCGAATAATACATTGTCACCTCAGGTATAAGAATTGTTGCTTTCATTATTTACAAAAAAACAATTCTCTCAATAGATGGCGTTACAGCAAAAATAAATAAAAATAATAAGAATGTTGTTCATAATTTCACACATAGGTGGCTATAGTAAAAATCCTTATTTCCTCAAGCGAAAAGAATTTCAGTATTGCAATATATAGAACTTTCAAAAATTGAATTGATAGGGATCTCATTAAAAAGGCATAATTGGTGAACGTTGCGCAAGCGCATAAAGTGATCACGTAAACCAGCCGATGACAGGTCGTAAGCCCTGTAGGTGCCTTGATTTCACGGTTCTCCTACAGTAAATATTCCAACTTCGTCTCTATTGAGATAATTAAAAATCTGTTAAAAAATATCTTTGACTTCCGACAGGGGAAAAATACAATGTTTGCGCATATGCAATAATAAAAATATTCGACAACATATAAAAGTGATAATTATCAATCTTAAAATTGTAGGTCAAACAGAACATACACAATTTAGATTATATTCCTAAGATAAATCGTAAAATACTTTTTAGTGATTTCACAAATATCAAAACAAGAAATAAGAAATTTTGAAAACGGTGACCTTATTTTTATAATATATATACCTACTATATTATGAGAATTTTAATTATGTGCAAATATGTTATAATAAAAATAATAATCGTTAAAGATTTTTTAAACGTTAATATTCGGGAATCAGTAGGGTTGTTAGGTAGTATAGAGACCTCCTCAGAGCCTAATCCTTTGATATGTTAAGTATCTGGATGGGTGAACTATTCCCAATTGAATGATGATGCGTTTGTTGCATTTTTAAAAAAAATGCAACAAAATTTTGTTGCTCAAAAGAATTAGCAGATCAATGCGTAAATTTACAATTTACGCATTGATCTGCTAATTCTTTTGAGGAAGTGTATAATGGTAATAATAATAGTTGAGTGTTATTATTTGTAGTGCTTAATTGTTATTAATATCATTAGTAAATCGGCCAGCGCCGTAAAAAAAAGTAAAGTTTTCAGAATTAACTTTTTGGTACATTTTTAAAAAACCAAGTAGTGGTTATAACAAAGTGTTATCATAAGATATTTTGTGTAAATAATAAATACCTAAACCATAATTTTAAAAAATACATGTATGGGGCCCTTACTATTTTTTTACGCGAAGGCTTTAAATGTCTAGCTATGCCACTCCTAAATCTGCGAGTAACCCTCGTTACTCGCAGATTTATTTGTTTATTCTATAAAGTTATAACTGTAACGTTCTCCGAATGAATAATATTTGGGGTAGCCATAGAGAACAGAACGTCACACTATTATATCTCGTCGTACATTTTTTACCTGCCTCGTTCATATCCATGCATCTCGTCATACATGCTCTCTCCTGTTATTCTGACTTCGTTCATCCTCAACTTTCGAAATCCCATTTAAATGATCGTGCCAAGATAATAATATGTTGAACTTCGTGGCTCGTTAGTTGGATAATTGACCCTGAGCCAAAGATTCCGGGTTCGATCATCGGTGGAGACCCAATTTTTAATTGTGTTCTCAGTCTAGATTTGTGATACGATACATATCATAAGTCTCCAGAACATGACAACTTTTTATTTGTATTTGACATACTCGTAGTGTCTATTTGTTGCCCGAGATGCAATACAATAACATTTATATACCTTGAAATGATAACGCAATACTTCGAAACCACCTCCTCCAGCCCCTTACAACAGTAGGCTTAATTATTATATCGTGGCGAACAGCATTCCTGTCCCAGCTGTGGTGGAAGTTAGTTGTACTCAGTAGCGTAACTAGACATTTTGGCCCCTCATACAATAATCTTAGTAACTGCCCGTTCTCACTTGTCGTGTGTGTCTGGACACGATTTTTCATCGTGTGTCTTGCCTTCTTATCGGGTGTCAATATTCGACAGTCTACACAACACAGTACGCACGCTTTCTTGATGTGACTACGAATGGTCGAGGAGAGCCGGCGGGGAGTGATTATCGTGCACGACATCCGACAAGTGTGAACAGTGTCATACAAACTCATATGCGAGCGAGATACGTCACGAATTTTTAACGTGCGTGTGGCGCTGGTAAAACACACGATAATTCTTGTCGTCGATGATAAAAAAAATCGTTGTTGGATAGGTGTGAACAGCTTCATTCAAAATGTTTTGCTACTAGATCACACGTCATTTTGTCGTGCCTAACACACGGGTTAAGGGCCCCTATTTTTTAATATATATGTGAACGTATTATACTATGATATTTACTACTGCTACTACGTACCTATTTACACATATCAATAAAAAAAATAAGAAGAATTTCAACGTTTTCAAAATTTATTCATTATTGTTTTGATATTTGCGAAAACACCAATAAGTTTTATAAGATTTATTTTAGAAATATTATCTTTATTGTGTATGTTCTGCCCAATTAAGAAATCCTGTGCTAGGGATTAGCAGTTTACAATTTTTACAGTGACAATAAAATTATGAACTGGGCGATAGTTCCCGTTCTACATTAGATAGTCACACAATACTTCTAACCACCACTTCAATAAAAAAAACATAGCAGATAGTATAGCTCACACAAAACAGATCAACCAGGTTCAAAATGCCCCTCATAATATCTGCCATCAATCCAATTCCTGGCGTGATTTTGAAAGATATTTATAGTTGATTGATAATTTTTTATCTACTTCCACCACCACCACTTGCTCTGCATTGATAGTATTTTTTTTTCATATAAATCTTAGAAATTTAGGCCCCCTTTCAAACTACGCCCTCGTGATTTTCATGACCTTGCTGTTAGTTAGCTACGCCACTGGATTTGTGCTACGGTACGCTAGTAGATTATCGCCGTATCCTCGAGTCATCAAACTTACCCTAGTCTAGTAGTACCTACCTACTTTATTCATTTTTTCGTGTACGAAAAACTAGTAGACGGTCACGCGATCGGACCCGATTCCATCATTTTTCGACTGTAGATAACTGGACTCTCTGTCACTTGTAGACGTGGGGTTGAATAAATAAATAGAATTTTTTCAAAACTGCTATGCTTTCTTCCTAACAAATTTAAATTATGTAATGTGGATAAGATAATATTAAAAGTAATTTATAGACTAAAATTTATTTTCTTACAACATTGTTTAAACTTTAGGTATTAGAGTTATATTGAGACTACTTACATATTAAGTGGAAGGAAATTCTTCACAGTCAAAGTTCATAAATACTCAGAATTACTTTCAAAATAACATATTATTTCATTACAATATAAGTTCAAAACATGTACCAATAAAATAAATTAATGAATATTAAAATATAACGCCTTCTAGGTATCTAGATTTTTTATTCGGAAACACTGATCAAGTGGGAGGATATTCTATATGTGCCTAATAATAATAATAATAGTAAATTTTGTTTAGACGTAAAAACATATATATAAAAATTAATTCACCTAAGTAGTATAAACAAAAAGTATGTAAAAATACTTTTTTTGAAACAATAAGTATAGTAAGAGTATGACAATTAATTATAAAAGCATGTAAAACTATGGAGAACATCAATAGTTTTTAACTATGTATTCAGCACCTAGCCTACGGAAGGTGACAAGACTTGTGGTTTCTTATATGTTTGGTGGCAAACTATTATATATTTTGAGACCTTTATGGTACAAACTATTTTGTGCACTTGTTTATCTCGTTTTTGGGAGTCTAAAATCTTGACATCCTCTCGTAGGGTAAGTGTGAACATTGACATTTAATAATATATTTTTCTGCCTGCTCCTTTGTTCGTGTTGACTTTAATTAGATGATTAGGTATATACTATGCTAAGGCTAATATGAACATTCGTTGTTAACTAGTTGCATGTAACACATGAGATCCAACTGTCGATAGCGATAGTATGTATAGTTGAAGAATAAGAATCAAACTATAAACCCATAAATCCAAATTATTGAAAATTTTAACACATGTTGGTATATACTTATGTCAAGATAGGACAGTATGGAGGTCAGTTCTCTTTTCCTACCCGAAATATCAAAACAGCATGATGGTTCTGTATGTACGTTTGGATATTAAGTACCTATCAAACTATTAAGTCTTCTTACATGTTGTGTATAAACGACTGGCATACAAATTGTATGAAGCAATGTCGTCACTAAATTCAATTTTTATAATAATTGTTAAAAAAAATTTGGGATGTGCTAATACAATGTTCGTATTTTTTATAGAAAATTAAATTATCTAGTTGGGGTGTTTCGCCTTTTTTCGGTATTTTCAAAAAATTTGGAAATATAGGCAGTTAAACTCAAATTTATCATAAAAAAAATATTTTTCTTAATAAAAAATGTTTGAGAAACCCTGGAATTTTTTTGAAAAAACTAATTTCAGATTTTGTATTTGTCTATGTTTATACCAATTTTCAGCGTTCTAGCTTTTACGGTTTCTGAGATATATGGAAAAATAAATCAAAATTTCAAAAGTTGATAACCCCTGACTGTAACAAAAATTCACAATTCTGAGTATAAAAGTTTTGTAGGCCTATAACTGTCTATATATTCTGAATATTTGGGCTCTGTAAATTGAGCGGATCAAAAGTTATAAGGGGGGACGGACACACACACAAAACTCACATAAAATGTTCTACTCCGAATTCTGAGTAAATCCATGTATGGGAACATATATGCTGCGAGGCCTCTAGTTGGTGCCTCGCAGCATGCAAATAATTGCATGCAAAAAGTCCACTACGCCATACAAAGTTTTCCTTCGTACACGCATCTTGGCTTAATAATGTCGATTCATTCAGAGAATTGAATTCTCATGAACGAATCGACAGTTGGATAAATGGTGGTTATTTATAGCTTTTTAATTGTAATTTGGAGTTTCGCAAACGGGTCTATTTACAAAAAGGCAAAATATTCATTAAACTTACTACATATCCGTCGTTTGCTGGATTGTTTATAGTGCCTAGAGATTGGAAGAATATTAATTTGATGGATTTTTCGATTTTACAAAAGACCATATATTTTTCGGATTATTTCAAAGAGAACTAATCCGTTCTAAATGTTAAATATTCAATTAGACTCAATTTTCAGCAGTAAATTCTTGAATCTAGAGTCGACGATGCTTTCTCTAGTGTCGTATAGAGTTATTCGATCGCAGTTTTAATCTTCAATAGTCTCCCGGGTCCTTATCGTGCCTTACCTAACCTCATTTGATTGCGGTATTAATTAAACTGGTCCCTTTAAGAGTCTTCGTTAAGTTGAAAGTTTTCAGTTTCATGTAATTCTCCAATAAATTTAAATGTAGTGTCTACTACACGACGTTATGTCATGTTGTTTCGTACTACTTACTTGTAGTAATAATAACAGGTTGTTCCAAGTGTCGTTTTCGTTTTTTTCCAAGATTGGAGTTTTTTAACAGCTCATTTAAGCCGCATTGTCATTACATATTTTAACAACTGATAGGTAGGCATGGCAAGACTTTTGACAAAAAAAATGTTTGATTCTGTGCTATAGTTTTTGATTGGTATTCTATCGAATATGGATAGTCTAAAGCAGTATTTCCGACATATTTTACTTTTTTACTATTGAAAAGGTAAAATGATCAAAATTAAATTTTCGGCCGTAAATAATTGATGGAATTCCATTTATATTTTTTATTTTAATTATTAAAAACAAAAACACAATGATTCCACTGTTTATTTTAAGACTGTCTTTCTAAAATGATGTAGCAAGAAAATAATAGATACTCGATGTGTATGGAGAATATGTATTGGCAGAACGTAGTGCCGAAACTGGTTTGCGAAATTTCGTTCCGGCAATTTTGACGTTGAAGATGCACCATGTGCTGGAAGGCCAGTTGAAGCCGATAAACACAAAAAAGGCATCGATTTGTGCAAACCGCCGAATCACAACTCGCGTCATCTCCGATGCATTCATTGAATTGAACGTTTATAATCACGTAAAGAAGACCTTGGTTTAATTTTCGTATTTCGTTTTCACCAAAAGATAAACCGAAATAACTTTCTGAACGTCTCTGAATACTTTATTATTACGCAGTAGGTACCGTTTTATTCTCTACCTTGGATTTAACTGTCTTCGTGTTTTCTTTTTTCATTTCTTTTTGTCAGTTTATTGATTGTATACAATAAGCCCAAGTAACATTTATCCGAATTAAGACGATACGAATTTCGCGTGAGAATAGTCTGATACTATGTGTTTTTAGTATCGTTCTACGATATGGACGCGTTATCTTTCACTGCAGCCATTTGAGATTTGGATTTATATACTAATTTATTTATGTATTCTTTACAATTGTTTTATTTTTTTATTTGCGACCGACACCCGCTTAACTGGGAACACACCCATGTCTGAGCGATTATCAAAATGACATTTTATAATCAGATTGTCACATCACAATTGTACCCTAAAAAATATCTCATACATTAATTAATTCCTAATATATTTCAAGTTGCAAATTAACAGCAATAAAACGATAACACAACACTTGTCACTGGCATGTCCATAGATAATGGCTACAAGTGGCGGGAACATGATAATACAAAAAAAATTATACAGGTTGGCATCACTTCTTCTGATAGGGTAACGTTCGTTTTATACATAGCGGGACTCTAGAATGATCCATTTAAAAAAATGTTTATTGAATCGAGTAACATTCGAAGGTTGTGTACCGTATACGCTGTCTTTTTCATACTCGCTCAACGTATGTACAATTATTACAATTTATTAAACTTTAAAGGTGTCTGTCGGAGGTTCCCACTAACATAAGTGTGTCAATGTATGATGTGATTTATTATTGCATTCCATAGGAAATATCAAGAAATCACGCTTTTTACTATGAAGCTGGCATTCATCCTCAGTCCGTTATTTATGCATCCTCCATATACCATACTTAATCAAGCACTATTAACAATTCTCAATTTCAGACCCTTGGTTTCATCCCTAAGAGCTCTTATGCAGAAATCAATGTACATATTGAAGATCCACGATGACAGCACGCACCCCTGTCTGACGCCATTATTTATAGAGAACCATGATATGTTTGACACGGACACATACTTCGCTGTTCTCATATAATGACGCGATAGCGCGTATAAGCTTGTTCTTCACTCCGTATTTCGATAGCTTTCCCATATTTTTTGTCTGATAGTTTTATCATAGGCCATTTCCTTAAAATGAGTATTTCTAAACACAAAAAAACTTTTAGTATCAGCAGTTTTCAATCTGTCGATTGATGTGGCTTCCAAACTGTAGAATTCCATAATAATTATGATAAATATGAACACATATTATTGTTTGTAGAATATAATATGTGTTCATATTTATCATAATTAAAACTTTTAGTTTTAAATTTTATGTTGTATTATAAGGTTTCCTTCAAAATAGTGTTTGTTTAAGAGTAAGAATGAGATGGGTCATTTTTAGATGGGTCGGTGGCAGAGCGGTTAGCGCGCTGGGTTAGTAATCCAGTGGTCGCGAGTTCGAATCCTGCCTCGACCGATTTCGTTCACCTATAGCACAAGCATTTATTTGCTTATTTTAGGGAACGTAGGAAGATGTATATGTACTTGTTTAACAAGGACATATTCATTTTTTTATAAAAAAAAATGAAATTATTTTGAAACGAATCAAAGGCAGTTTGTTTCTGCCTAAATATTGCATGTCCAGTACTTGTGTGGACATACCTACCATAGTTTAGATTCAAACATGTGACAGACAATATTTATGGATTAAAAAACAGAAAATTTGGACATGAAATGTTTTATATTTATTACTTTAAATTAATATCTCCTCTATACTCAAGTGTGCAATATATTTGTTTATACTTTGAATGAACAGACTCATAACGGGATGCCTTAAACCTACTTCTGTGAAAAAATTCCAATTACTAACTGGAATTGAACCACCACGTATAAAAAGAGCCGTAGCTTCTGAAGAGGAAAAGATGAGATAGCAGAATGACTTTCGACATCCGCTATATGGTCACATCCTCCCGCCCTCAAGACTCAAGTCTAGAAACAGTTTTTTCAGGAATACAATCGCACTAACCTCAACCAGCGAAAAGAGAAGAGTCGAGCTGTGGAAGGAAGGGTTAGGAAGTGAAAACTTCCATGAACCAACAGAGGTACTTCCAACGGGTCACCGACTACCATATGCAACCTGGAAATCCCTGAATAGACTAAGGCCGGGTGTAGGAAGGTGCATGGTAAACCTGAACAGATGAAGAATGCTAGAGGATGACCAAGACATGGCATGCGAATGTGGGGAGACGCAGAACATGTCACACCTGCTGAACTGCCTGCTTATGGAAGGAGGTCGCTCTGAGGAGGATCTGTGGCAAGCGAATGAGAATGCTATTATGGCTGCAAATCATTGGAGGGACACGATATAGGTTGATGATCTTGGACACGGAAAGTAAGTAAGTATATTTTGTACAAAAAGATAAAAAAATCTGCCTATGACGTAATCGTGGGTTTCACAGGTTCTTACATAGACTATATCCAACCAATCAATTCTTATTGATTCTTCGAAGTATTTCAAAACCTGCCAGTCATGATTCCGATTAAATTTAAAAACATTTAACACTCTTTTCTATTATTGTTTTCGAGTGTCCCGTAAGAGCTGGGTATTCGAAAATACAACAGGCAACAATTATAACATCTCACATAGTTCAGCAATGAGGTTCACCACCCATTCTGAATATAGTGCCTTTTGAGGTGAGACGAGACTGGTGTGTGGGTATACACATATATGTTGTGCTCCCTTTTATAAGGCAATGCACACCCGCACACCTTTCGCTGGTTACCCCACATTGTGGGATATGCCGTGATGGTATGAATGAATGAATGAATTTAACATTAGTAAATGTATCAAGAGTGTAAATAAACAGATAAATAATTTCTCCATCCGTCACGTTTGTAGGAGAACAAGAACATTCCGTGTCACGATCCAATTTGTGAAGCCTGTTGCTTTCCGTAGTAGTACCTTACTTACATACAAAACATTGTTTGCCATGCCGAAATTTTTTGTATTTTCGTATGTATATAGGTATATATGTTGATTTCTTTATCGACTGCTTTTTAATTATTCTCACATTAATAACTAGGTACCCTGTGTGCGGTATGCTATTGGTATGGTTTGTTTGGGAAATTTCCTACAATCATTTCGCTCAGACTAATAACTGTGTTTCGCATCTCCGATAGCGCAACTAAGCGTAGAACACACGTATGGACCTTTATAGATAAAAAACTTAATTTCACATATTTTCTGTGAATTCCGTTTTTGTTTCTACGCACTACTTCTAAAGGCTGGATTTGTAATCGAGACCAAGAGATGAAGAGGCTGGCGGACAAGAGATATATGCGGAGACATGGAGTGCTTGGTGCAAATCAATCCTAGGATCGTAACGCTGTGGACGCTGGGTCGTATCCTGCCTCGATCGATTTCGTTGAACACCACATCCCTGTGCATAACACATAATTTTTCAGCTCGTTGTTCGACGTACAATCAGCAAGACTATGGAATAGTCTTAAGCCGGTTGCAGACCATAGACTAAATTAGTTTAGCTTAGCTCGCATAGCTGAGGTCATTTTTCATACTACTCACATAGTTTGCGGTCTGCCCACTTGTACGAAAAACGACCTAAAGCTAAGGTAAACTAACTTTGCTTAGGTTTTGGTCTGCAACCGGCTTAAGTCCGGATATTGCATTGGCTAACTCACATTGTATTTTCAAGATACAAACTAAAGAAATAACATTTATCCCTTAACACCTGATCGCAATTTCCTTTCCTTTTTCTTTTCCAATCCTTCCTTGGCTTTTTTTTGTTTTTAATATTTTTCATGTTGTTATATTTTCTTTGATGTACATATACAATTTTTTCATACTATGTAATCTAGTTGTTTGGAAGGAATTGCCTAATGGCAATAAGCCCGCCAGTCTGCATTAACTTTGTTTATATTATGTACAGATCAATAAATAAATAGCATTTGCTGATTTTATGGAATGTATGGCCTATCAGCGGAGACCTATAATTGGCTGTTTAGTTGTTATCCTAATTAAAAACTGTAATGGATAGCTGTTGGTCTCCCAAAGAATTGTAAAAAAAAAAAATAAAAAAACAAAATATTCTTAAGAAAAAATACAAAGAGGGAGTTGTGGCCAACACTCAATTTGTCACCAAATCTTCCAGTTAGTGTACACTTTTGTTTTTCTTGGATCGTTGAAAATCCCAGTATATTTTTATGAAGACCGTTTTTCGCGTTCTAGAAAACTATTTTCGTTTCGTTTGTTTTGGATTCGTTCATTTATTAGTTTGAACGAACGATTGTTACGAGTAAAAATCGCCTTTCCGGCCTTGAAGAACACCGTTGTTTAAATAAGTTAAGCCGCGACTGTGCTTTGTGCAACCAATAAGTATAAATATCATCGGCGATAAGTCTGATAGAGATAAGTTGAACTCTATTAAGTTAGGTCGGCAGCGAGATGTACCTACCTAGTATGTACGTGGGTACCTACCCGAGTTGAATCAGAATCTGTCCGGTTTCCTGAATCAGTATTTGTCCGGCCGTCGAACCGGCGACTGTCCATCGTGAACTCGCGCTTCCGACCACCGTGAGTCCCGTGCGAAAGCGAAAGTGAAAAAACCGGACTAGAGTTTTATTTCATGATTGCGATAGGTGTGCTGTTATTACTCAAATTCCGTTGCGTTTTTAAAGACAAGTAAGTTTTACCCGATTCGAATTTGTGCCACTAGATTCGGATGATTCTATGACATACGAAAGTGAAAAAAGTGGGCTTTGTGGAGTTTTTAAAATAAGTAAACATCACCCTACTCGAGTTTTGTGCAATTGGATTCAGTTGTTAATGATTAGATTTTTCTTGACGATTCATACGTGTTGGGATATATGAAAGTGAAAATAGTAGACATGTTTTCAATTTTCAAAGAGTAATTTTTCCCTACTTTTGTGCTGCTAGATTTTTTGACACATGAAAGTGAAAACATTGTATTTTTTTCAGTTTTCGGTTCCGTTTATTTGGTTTTGAGGATAGCCGTTAAATTTTCTTCCAGGAAAATGACACGCTTAAAATTGTACTCATGTGAGCAAACAGGTATTTAGTTTTGTATAGGTTTTTTTGTATCATAGTTATGTTTTTATTTTGTAATTTAAACTGTCAAGACTTAAACTGTTTATTGCATTAAGACTAGCTAGACAAATTACGTCTACAATAAACAGATACTGGACTAAATATTTTTTTGTTTAATTTACTTATTTTTCTCATCGAAACCATACATTAGTTCATCAAAACAAACGGAGTGCAATTGAAAAATTTCTATCATGGAGTTGCGTCAACAATGAAATACCTACTCACAAACTACTAATTGATAAATATTGTTGTTTATTTTATGATATAATTAGATACCTATGGGTGTATGGGTTTATAATAATAATGTGTGCGGTTTAGCGTCGGATCTAACGTCCTGATAATTCACAATGTTGTACTAACTGGAATGAATAACACTTTTTGGATTTATTCGCGTGTTGTCTGTGATAGACATCACACCATTCAGAGTTATGGTGTGGCGAGTTAAGTGTTTTATAAATCAACCACCAAATCCTCTCTACGGTTTGCTGTGACTTGTTTTGTTTTATGATAATACATAATCGCGATGTGTTACATATTTTCATTAATTTAATTATAGCGAAGTGTTTGGTTTTTATAATTCCCACAGCAAAAAATCACGAGGAATTGAACATCTCATCCTTTTTGAAGTCGGTTAAAAGGAATCAGCTTTCGTAGAACAATCTAGTTTGATTTTTACAAATATAATAACTGTGGATCTAAACGTTGTCTCAATCACAATTGGAATAATAGGTATATGCAATCAAAAATTTATATATTATTTTATTGATTTCGTTTAAATATAAATCAGGACATACATATTTTTGTAGCCCATGTATGTGTTATTGTAGCTCTGCAGTGTACATAATATGTGTTCGGGATACATGGGCCCGCATTTCGTTAAGTGCCTCCAATTGAAGATTCAATTTTGAACTTAATCCGGAAACTTGGTCCCTGTGGTCGACAGTCACAGGTCGGCATTGAATCCTACTGTTCGTTAATCTGGACAAATTTTTATTCTAGCAGTACTTAATTGCGACGTTGACACTGAAATGTTTTTCAATCTTTTTCAAAGTTCTTATTATTCACACTGTGGAATGCCATTATAAAGTATTTATATTGACTTAACTATTTAGAAGACACTATAGTTTTACTTCCACTCAATAAATTAACTTTTATAAATTAATTATTGGAACGTTTTCTTTAACTTTTAAACTTTAAAGTTTAAGTAACGACGTTGCTGATGATGGACGAAAGTGCGAAAACGTTCCAATAATTAATTTATAAAAGATAATTTATTGAGTGGAAGTAAAACTATAGTGTCTTCTAAATAGTTGTCAATATAAATAAGTTTTTAAATCGTTTGATGTTTTGATTTTAACGTTTTATGTAATAATATCGTGCTTTTAGTGTGGGATCGTTCATTATACCGATTCTGCTAGTATTTTTTTTTATTATTTTGGCGTCATTAATTCAAATTTTAGTGTTGTTTGACTCGTTATTTTAACACTACGCATTAAAGTAAGTGATAAACTTGAAATTTAATGTGAACATATAGTGCTACCAATCTGGGATCGTTCTTTACACTGAATTCAATAGTGTCGTTGCATTGTTTTGGTATCGTTCATTTGAATTTTTGTGTTTGATTCGATATTTTAACATGACCCAGTAATGTGCGTTATTGTGTACTTAACTTGGTGTTCAATGTGAAAATATTTCGCCCCCATTCTCGGATCGTTCATTTTACCGAATCTAATGCTATTTTGTGTTGTTGTTTGAGTGCTGTTAATTTGGATTTTAGTGTTTGATTTGTCATTTTAACAGGACATGGCACAATGCGTGATTGTAACTCTATCATATCGGTGCTACGTCTTATCTTTACAAGGACATTTACAATATTATGAGTGTGTATGTGTGTGAATGAAGCGGCCAAGCCATCCTGATGATAATACCACGTGAGTCATTTGATTTATGTTTGTGTTAGTTGTTTTGTTTATTGTGTTTTCCTTCTATTCCAGGAACTGGTTTTACCACAAAATGAGGACGGTCATTATGGATGCTATTTTCAGTTTGTCTCGTTTTTAGATCTTGATATAATATAAATGTGTTTATTTTATATGAATTTAAACATACTTGGAATTTTGGGAGTCTGTGACATATCCGTAAAAAAACAATTGAGCAGGTTGCGGTGATTTGAACATATGAACAGGATACATCAAGAATATGTATTTAACAGGGTCCAAGCCCTTATTAAGAAGGTCCAGAAGTAGACCCATATGCAGGTGGCCAGACGTAATAATGGTAAGTGATCAGGCAGGACATGAGAGACTGCAATGTCTCCCCAAAAGACACACAGGACGGAACAGAATCGCGGCAAAGAACCAAAATGGCAGACCCCACTATGTTGACGTGTGAAGAATCATTGCCAGGGAGAAAAATAAGAACTGTGCTATAATATTATGTATTTAATGCATGTACAATCTTCTTTTCCCTTGCTATATCCCAACTCTATATATGTGGTGACTGTTGGGCTCAGCTCTCCTCGTTCTTATATTATAGGTCTTTCTGTCCTGTATTATGTCACCTAAGCCATGACTCTGCAGTTGGTTTCGTCTTTGCACAATCCAGGAATTCTTTGATCTTCCTCTGGATGTAAGTCGAGGAAGTACATAGTACACAGCACACACACAGATCCATCGTGATTAAACATTCAGAATACAATCTTAGCATGATACTAGTTGATAATCTGGAATAATAAAATAATCTTAAAAATAGTGAATTCTTAACTCCCCACTATATCCCCTTGGGGTAATGAGGAGTAAAAATATAACAATAAACGAACCCGTGTCCACTGCATTTATATACTATCACTCTACCTACCTCCAACCCAGATTTTATTAATACATGCTAATATTTCTTGTTTTATCTTATTAATGTGGTTATAATTCCACAATTATAACTGTTGATTACGGTTCACTTTCAAATGTTTAATCTGAATGCTCGAAATAAATTGCCCAATAAAGGGTGTTGAAGTACTGAATATCATTTCATTTGCTGCATGATTGATGTTATGTACCTACATAATTATATTGTGCTCGTATATTAAGTCCTACCAGATTATTTAAATTAAGAACCGTATTTGAGGCATGACCGGTGTATTTTGGGTATGGCAAAATGTATTTTGAGCATGACTGAGTTATTTTTGATTTGGACTCCAAACATCGACTGTGTATTTGTAAGTTATATTTGTTCGATTCGAATGATTTAAGCAGTATTCAGATCTCAATTTCAAATTTTCATTTAGAAATTATCTACCTATTACCTGCGCACATTCAAATTATCGACTATTACGATTAAAACCTACCTACCTTTCGCATTATCCTGTAACTAGTTGCACGTAACACATGAGATCCAATTGTCGATGGCGATAGTATGTATAATTAAATAATACGTACCTACCAAACTATTAACTCTTAAACACAAATTAATTTATATTTTAAAATATTTTGTTTTCTATATAATACATGTAGGTATGTATGTATGTCAGGATAAAATAGTATGGAGGTTAGTCTGTTTTTTCCTACCCAGAATATGAAAAGGAATATACCTATAAACGATGACGTCACTAAATTATTTTTTTTTTTATAAATATTGTTAAAAAAATGAGATGTAATCTAAAGTAATAAAGCAATCAAAATGTTAGTGTATGTGTGTGTGTGTGTGTGTGTGTGTGTGTGTGTGTATGTGTGTGTGTGTGTTTGTCTCACGCCTTCTGAAAAACCAAGAGCATCTAAAAATCTAATTTAAGTGCGAACATGTACCAGTATACCTGATGCAGTGTCACGCTAAAAAGAATGCGATAAAAATGCTGAATTTTAAAAATATTTAAATAATTATTTTTTTCATACAAAATTTTCCAAGTCATATCTGTCAAAAAAGTGTACATTTTGCACGCAAATATCTGTTAGTTTAAAAGTTAGAAGTAGGTATTTACACAAAAAAAATATATTTTGAAGTATAACTTAGCGTTTAAGTGAAAAACATGGTGAATATTTGGTATAATTATAATGTTTAACTTATTTTTAAAGTAAGCCTTTTGTACATAAACGCAGCCATTTTAATATCTTTTCATACAATATTTCATTTTCCCACCGAATGAATATGTTCTTGAAAATAATAAACCTTTGAAATAAATGTAATTATGAAATAATAAAATGAAACACAAGACATTACGGCAAGTTTTAAGACATATATTGTAAAAATGTGTTATTTATTAGTAAAGATATAGGCATAATAAAATTGCATAATTTGTAAATAATATTTGATTTTTCTGACAATTTTCATTTTTATGGCATCGAACAAACCAATGTAGGTACCTACATATTCAAAAAATGTATCCGAACCATTCGATATTACTTACGTGTTCGAATCGTTTCCATGGCTACAGAAAGAATGTGATATTCAAATAAAATTTGTTAGGAATCGAATTTATTTAGAAGGTTGTTGTAGGTAGGTACCTACCTAATACTATTTACTTACAAATCAACAATAATATACCTATACTGATTTCCTATAGGAAAATTATTTTATTTACTTATTTATCAACCGTTTGTCCGATTATAATGAAACTTTGGTGAATCGTCGAGCGTATGCCCAGGATGGTTTTTGGATTTAAACTTTTTTCTTATTCTTCTTCTTCTTCGTGTATTTGGTCGTTTTACCTATGAAGGGGGAGTATCCTGGGAAAAGAAGGTCCGACTGTCCCTCCATCTCTTCACAGGTCTTCCAGGACGGGTTCTGCATATAAACTTTTTTCTTCTTTTTCTTCAACGTGTACTTGGTCATCTTACCTATGAAGATGAACTATCCTGGGAGATGAAGGTCCAATTTTCCTTCCATCTCTTCGCAGGTTTCTGGATTTAAACTTTTTTCTTCTTCTTCTTCATCGTCTATTTGGTCATTTTACCTTTGAAGGTGGACTAACCTGGGAGAAGAATGTCCAATTTTCCTTCCATCTCTTCGCAGGTATCTGGATTTAAACTTATTTCTTCTTCTTCTTCTTCATCGTGTATTTTTGCTCATTTTACCTATGAAGTTGGAGAATCCTGGGAGAAGAAGGTCCAACTGTCCTTCCATCTCTTCGCAGGTATCTGGGTTTAAACTTTTTTCTTCTTCTTCGTGTATTTAGTCATTTTACCTATTAAGTAGAGCATCCTGGGAAAAGAAGGTTCTTTCATCTCTTCGCGGTTCTTCCAGGATGGTTTCTGGATTTAAACTTTTCTTAACCGACTGATGGGACGGGATGTAATGAAGGGAAGGGAGGCACTAAAGGGCCTGAAGGGACGGGAGGTATAAAACTGCCTGAAGGGACGGAAGGTACTGAAGGGCCTGATGGGAAGGGACGTAATGAGGGATTAAAGGGACGGGAGGTACTGAAGGGCCTGAAGCGGCGGGTCCTGGAGTCTAATTCTTTTTCTTCTTAATTTTATGTAGACCTTTAGGGCAGTTTTTATACAAACTATTTCCTATTGTCTAAATCATCTTCTTCTTTTATGTATACATTTGGGTCATTTTTTTATAAAAATTATTTCCTTTAGTCTAATTATTATTCTTCTTCATTTAAGTACGTAGACTTTTGGGAGAGTTTTAATACAAACTATTTCCAATAGTCTTATTCATTTTCTTTTATGTAGACCTTTTGGTCAGTATTTATACAAACTATTTCCAATAGTCTAAATATTCTTCTTCTTCTTTTTTGTAGACCTTTGGGTGAGCTTTTATACAATCTATTTCCAATAGTCTAATTCTTCTATTAGGTATATGTATTTTTACTTATTTTATGTAGACCATTGGAATAGTTTTTTATACAAACTATTTCTTATAGTCTTATACTTATTTTTCTCTTTTTTATTTAGTCTTTTGGGTTAGTTTTAAGTCTAATAGTCTATTGTGCAGAAATATTATTAACGATATGCACACTTGATGAAAATACATATGAAATGAATGGGATATGGGATGTGACGATATAACCTGCACTAGAATCTTTTCAATACTTTTGTTTAATTAAATTTAAACCATTTATATCATCCTATTTTGAATAATTTTCAACACCTTATATTTAAAGAATGGGGGTTGTGGCCATTACTGAACTCTTCACAACATTTATATTCAAATTAAAAACTATTTACTATAGTTCAAGTCTTCTTCTTCTTCGTTAATGAAGACTTTCAGTCAAATTGAGCAAAAATATAATGCACACTTGATGAAAAAATATAAAAACGAATGGGATGTGACCAATACTAGATCTTTTCAGTACCTACGTTTGTTTAATCAAATTTTAACCACATCCCAACATCGAAAATTACTAAATTTTCAATAGGTACACATTACAATTTGTTTTCGATGATAATATTTAAAAATGGGGGTTGTGGCCAAACCAATCTCTTTACAACGTTGATAAACAGTCATATTTAAAACCATTACGCATATTCCATGCGAGCAGAAATTGTATAAATATTATACTTCATTCACACTTTATAGCAATATATAAAAAAGAATGGGTTGTGGCCATCACTTGAACATTTTACAATACTTAAACTCAATCAAATTTCAAACCACTTTTTATAGTCTGATATTGCAAAATAATTGGGTGACAATATTATAAAAACGATTGCTTTTTCTTTCACAATTTTACATTCTTGGCCAACGGCGGGACATAAAAGCTAGTACTACAATAATGTTCATCTTTTTTATAGAAAATAAAAATTTTTGTTGAGGTGTTTCGCCTTTTTCCATATTGAAAAAAAAAGAAAATATAGGCAGTTAAACATATAAATTTTTCATAAAAAAATTTTTTGACAACTTCTGGAACTTTTTAAAAATAAAATTCAAGATTTGTCTATATTTATACCAATTTTCAGCGTTCTAGCTTTTATGGTTTTTGGGATATATGAAAAAATAAAGTAAAATTTCAAAAGTTGATAACCCCTGACTGAAACAAAAAGTCAAAATTCTGAGTATAAAAGTTTTGTAGGCCTTATTTATTCTGAAATTTTAAACTCTGCATTAAGCGGATTCAAAGTTATAAGGGGGGGCACACACGGACACACTAAATGTTCTTCTCCGTATTCTGAGTTATTGTTTTTTGACTTCACAGTTGGAAAAACCGTGAAAAATATAGACCTGGCATACAAATCTCCCGTATCTTGGCTCGATACTTTGTCGATATGTTAAGAGAAATATATTATATTATCTTGAACAAATCGACAGTTGGATAATTTTGGAATATTATATAGAAACATTACTTGGTTAGATACTAGAATTTCGTTAGTATTTATTTATGGAAAATTTAGACATTATTGGTACTATGGTACGAATATCGATTTTTTTATCTTAGTGTAGATACTTACGATGAACATCATAAACATAAATAATCACGCATAGATACTTACGAGGAACATCATAAACATAAATAATCACGCATAGATACTTACGATGAACATCATAAACATAAATAATCACGCATAGATGCTTACGAGGAACATCATGAACATAAATAATCACGCATAGATACTTACGAGGAACATCATGAACATAAATAATCACGCATAGATACTTACGAGGAACATCATTAACATAAATAATCACGCATATATACTTACGAGGAACATCATGAACATAAATAATCACGCATAGATACTTACGAGGAACATCATAAACATAAATAATCACGCATAGATACTTACGAGGAACATCATGAACATAAATAATCACGCATAGATACTTACGAGGAACATCATTAACATAAATAATCACGCATATATACTTACGAGGAACATCATGAACATAAATAATCACGCATAGATACTTACGAGGAACATCATGAACATAAATAATCACGCATATATACTTACGAGGAACATCATGAACATAAATAATCACGCATAGATACTTACGAGGAACATCATAAACATAAATAATCACGCATAGATACTTACGAGGAACATCATGAACATAAATAATCACGCATAGATGCTTCCGAGGAACATCATGAACATAAATAATCACGCATAGATACTTACGAGGAACATCATGAACATAAATAATCACGCATAGATACTTATGAGTAACATAAACACAAATAAAATGTAATCGTATAGGCTGTAGGTACACCGGGATAGAATTTATTCATACATGTTATGATCCCTCACATCCATAACCTCATTTTGACTATAGTGATTCAGCGATCATTTTCCGCCTTTCGATTTCTCTTGATATCAACCAATATGTTGTTTGCCCCTCACAGACTGTTCTTGACGATACACTCAAGACATTCGCAGTATTGTGTTGTAATGTTATATGCCTTCTTTTGTCCGTTGTTTGTTTGTCTGTAATGGTAGTAAATTCGCAACAGGCAATATTTCACTGTCGAGATTTTCTCTCGAAAGATTTATCATGCATACATACATACTTGTATACCTCAGATAGGTACGAACAACAATATTCTAGACGATGAGGTTTTGTTGATAAATCTTCCTTCAATGTGATTAATTCAATGCAATACTAATATTTTTTTTTGTACCTTCTTGTAGTGTACATATAATTTGTATACTTGGCGATTTTAATGCCAAACGGCGATTTCTTCCAACTAACCAGGGTTAATGGTGGTAATATACAATACAATGTGTAATGATGGCAATAAGATAATGACATGACAAAAATAAAAAAATATATAGTTATATGAAGATAACAGAAGAAAAGTAAATAAAGAAGACAAAACAAGATTGAATACAAGAGCAGTTCATAGCAATCATTGGAAACCAAAATATAAGGAGACGAAGAAGAAATCAGATAATATAATATCAGATAGATAATTTTGATTAAGACTTTTTTGAATATGTTTATTGAGATTTTTATTTTATAGCCTTGCTGATTGTACTTAAAATGGAGAGCTAATTAATTCAGTACCTACCTACTTTGAATTGGAATAGATTGTAAAGTGCGTTCAACAGATCGTAGTGGACGCCCGTGGCTTGAAAGTTAATATTTATTTATTTATTTTATATTGCTTCTCGGGCAACTTACAGGCACTATGTCAAATATTAATTTAACACGCTCCCAATAACAAGTTGCCACATTCTGGAGACTTACGATATTAATCGTCTCACAGACCCATACTAAAAACACAATTAAAAACTGTGTCTTCACCGGGAATCGAACCCGGGACCTTTGGATCAGTAGTCAGATACCCAACCAACTGAGCCACCAAGGCCGAGAAAATATCGCATATTATGGTTAAAAATATATCATATTATCTGTTTTTCTTATAACTAGCTGACTATGTTCGCAGGGGACGTCTTGTAGAAATTCAATCTTCTTCTTCTGTCTTTGTATAGATCTTGAGATCCGTTTATGCCGTTATGTGGTTGTCTCCGGAGATGGGGACTTCCAATATTGTCACGCCATCATTTTGGAGGTCTTCACCGAAGAGCGATACTCGGAAGTCTATCATTCTATTTTACGTGTCCATTCCAGTAACTGCTTCTTTGTCTATGCCATCTGACGATGTCTTACGATTTGGACCAATTGAATTGTAATTACGTGTTGATTAAAAATAACATACCTGCCTACAAGAAGCGTAAGAGATGAAATGGATAATATGGGTTGTCTTGAAAAGGCATGACCATCTATTTCTAAGACAGCCCATACAGTCCCTGATCTAATTATTAGCCCACCCTAGGAAATTTGGTAAATTATGACTTTTGGATTTAAAAACTCACATTTTTATAAAAATATATTTGTGTATTTAAAACTTTGGGTGAATATACATATTTTTAAACATAAAACAATAACAATTAAAAAAAATAATAGTTCTTTAGTACTTTATTTTAATATTTTGTGGATCCTCCCTTATTTTTTATCACAGCTTGCAAACGGCTTGGCATGCTTTCGATACATTTAAGAGCCATTTCTTTCAAATGATCATTATGGTTCCAATGCCATATCACTTTCTCGATTAATTGGGTCTTATTCGTAACATTTTCTTTAGATATTTCCCTCTTCAATAGTTCCCACACATTTTCAATGGAGTTGAGGTCAGGGGAGTTCCCCGGCCAGTTTAGAAGTGGGATTTTTTTGGTTTCAAGTAGTTTTTTTACAGATTTCGCTGTATGGCATGGAGCTCCATCTTGCATAAATATAAATTTATCGCCCGAATGTGGAAACCATTCCTTTATTTGAGGCATCAGTCGAGTTTCAATGACTTTTTGGTACTGGTCCTGTTTCATTATGCCCTCAACAATGTACAGCCGGCCAAGACCTTTACCACTAATAACTGACCAGAACATTAATTTTGGAGGATGTTTGATAGTTTTAATTACACAGTCCTGGTTGTACTTCTCAGATGAAGTTCTTTTAACATACTGTGCCTTTTGTGTCAGTATTTCGATCGTTGACTCGTCACTAAAGCATACCTACAAATAACCAGAATTTTAGACAGAATTTAATGAATATTTCCAAAAAAATAATAAAGCATAATCAAATATATTTTTTAATCTTACTCTTTTCCAATCTTCAACTGAGAAATCGGAATACAGTTTAGCCCACTCCAACCTTTTTTTCTTCATATTATCCGTCAATTTGGGTTTTCGTACTGGCCTTCGACTTTTCATTCCTAGTCTATGGAGACTTCGACGGACAGTAATAGTGGCTACTTTTACTCCCGCCTCATTTAATTTATCAGTCAATGTAGTATTGGTAGCAAATCTGTTTTCTTTAACGATTTTCACCAATTTCCTTTCATTCCTAGGTGTCATTATCCTTTTACGTCCACATTTACCATGCCTCTGAGCATCCAATGATAGCCCATTTGTCAATTTTTCTTTAATTCGTCTTACTGTACGCCTTGATATGTTACATTTTTTGCTATTTCACTTATAGTAACATTTTCTTTGGTCAAAAGGTGTTCCACTACTGCTTTTTTTTCAACACTAATATCTTTGGCCTTGCCCATAATGAAATTTAAGGTTAAAACCACGTGTAAATAATTAGGACGGAATTCAAACTAAATTTCTATAGAACAAAATAAAAAATAAATGAATTAATAGTCCAAAACTTATTGTAAAATGCGTAGAAAAAAGAAAACACAGTTTTTTGTAGAAAAAAACACCAAATTAGCCACTAAACTTAAACGAAGACACAACCGAACTGCCCAGACAACAAAACACAAATCCTATAGAAAACACTAATGTCATATTTCATGTGTAAATGTTGCCAACCTAATAATAAATTAGTGTTGCCAACAATTAAAATGAACCATAAAATATATCCAAAACAATATTCAATATTTTGTTTTTGCATAAATTAAGATATGTATTAATAACAAGAGGAAAAAGTCATAATGTACCAAATATACCAGGGTGGGCTAATAATTAGATCAGGGACTGTATATTATCACATCTATAAAATTTATTTGTCGATCGTTCTGCGTTCATTTTTCCATACTCTATTTCCATTAGCTTTACAGTATCCTTCTTCAGATATATGTATTATCTTCATTCAAAATACGGTCTTGCTATAGTTTAAATATTCGGCGGATATTTTGTGGTTGTTCATATTAACCGTTTTGGCTATTCATTTCTTCTGTGTTCTTATTTACATTTGCATCATCTCTTACCGTAGATTTTTGTCGGTCGTTTAACTCTCCGTAATATAATCTACAAATATCAAGGAATTTATTTTATTTATTTGTTCTGCCAAACGGCAATTTCTTTCAACCAACCAGCGTTAATGTTAATATACAATACAAGGTGTACTATTTTTATTTTATTTTATATTTATTTTATTTATTTAGGTAAAATATACAGGATTAAACCTACAATTATTTTACACGATTAATCTTAAAAAATAATTACATCAAATTTGTATAACATTTCAAATTAAAAAGTACAAAAATTAAAACTATGGCTATAAGGTTATGACAGGACAAAAAAAATAATGAATATTAAGAAAACAGAAGAAAAGTACAAAAGAAAAAGACAAAAAAGATTGAATATAATAACAGTTCATAGCAATGGTTCATAACAGTGCAAAGTTCATAACAGTTCAAGAGACGAGGAGGAGAAGAAAAAGAAATCAGGTATTATCGCAGATTGATATTTTTGTTTTAGTCTTTTTTTGAATATTCTTAATGAGATATCAGGACCTAGACTATTCTATAGCCTTGCTGATTGTACTTCAAATGAAGAGCTTATAAAATCAATACCTAACTATGAATTAAAAAAAGATTTTTCTTTCTGATAATAATGTTCCTTGAATCATGCCCTCTTTTTGTAAAAACACTGCATCTCCTAACGAAGACAGTTCTAAACTACATAGTTTAAAAATATAATTGCAACGTGTTTCGTAATTGAACAAGAGTGTGTGGGCAATATCCCGATTTAATACTCAGGGAGGGGGTTTCATTTTCCTTTTTATTCACCCGTTCTTTGGTATATCTTTGGTCTGTACTAAAAATAGTATTACTTGACATGGAACTGTCTACTTCAGGTGTGGTGAAACAGTTAATAGAAACAAGATACATAGGTACATTCGTAAAAAATATATTCGACCGTATGGGAAAATATCGCAATCGACATTTTCCATTGACGTTTTGACAGGTGACTCGTCTAGATTATAACGTATGCAATATGCAAGTCAATTTTTATTACAGATCTATTCACTCAGAGTGAAATTTTGAATTGTCTGTCGCTGAAATACAAGCAGTTTTCAACATACATACTTTTTGTATAGATACGAAGTCAATTGAATTTATTGTTTGAACTGTACAGAAAACAAAAAAAAAATCATTTTTGTACATTTAATATTGAAGAGTGTATGAAGCGAGAAAAGTATATCAAAGAAGGAAGGGTGACATTTGGTCCTCTCTGCCCTCCATACATGAACCGCATCATGATGTGTCTGTCTATATTTGTTGCGAGCCGTGAAAGTTGAGGGTATACTTCGCAAAATGGTTAAAATATCGAATTAATTTAATTATATAGATGGGTCGGTGGCAGAGCGGTTACCGCGCTGGACTAGTAATCCAGTGGTCGCGAGTTCGAATCCTGCCTCGACCGATTTCGTTCACCTGTACCACAAGCATTTATGCTTATTTTAGGGAACGTAGGAAGATGTATATGTACTTGTTTAACAAGGACATATTCATTTTTTTTAAAGTGAAAAATGTAATCGTTAAATGAATTCAAATAATTCATGATGAACGTTTCCTATCGCTTTTAATATAGATATTGAAAAGATAAGACATCATAGGCCCGATACAAGATATTCCTTACATTACGGTTCTAAGTGTTTTCTCAATGCTTAGCATAACGAATTCTATACATTTTTGTGTGCTAAATATTGACGCAAGCACTGAGAATGTTTTATAAATACGGCCCTTAGTTACGAAGGTTCCACAAAAAATAGTAACAGAAAAGTTTTTTGAACTCGGTAACTACTCTGAAGGAATTATACGCTTCGCATTTCATTTTTATTATTTATACATTTTTAAAGATTTTTAAAAATTGTGAAATCGTAAGTTATCAGTGTTAGTTTCAGTTACAGTGCTTTTCCAAGATAACGAACAGGCATAAGATACCACACCACTACCAGGTATACAGATTACTCCGGGATAACGAAATTTCACAGGATCCAGTTAACTATCCTGTTTTTATTTTATCAATGGTATTGTCTTGCGGGATCGTAAAAAATTCAATCAGGGACTCAGAAGATTCTGTCACAAACACAGTATACCTACCCGTAACTACATACAGACGTACCTGTAGGTATCTACTTTTATTTTTATGTACCGACATTTTGTATCTGCGTTATATTTACTTATCAATGTTGTATTTTATTAGGAAATCTTATATTACGTGTTCATCACATATTTAGTATATACCTGCAAAATATAAAAATGGCGGATTGTAGCCATCTCTAAACTTTCCACTACATTATTATATTAGGAAGTGAATTAATTTATAGTTTGTGCTGTACAGGTGACTCTGGAGAACTGGGAAATCATGGCACCTAAAGGGTCATTGAAGTGTGTTCACTTAAAGTTATGATCTTTTCCCTTTTCCTCGGAGTGATATCCATGACTCAAAATCAACACAAAAACACTGTTAAAATATTCAAGCAACTTCGAAATAAGACTTTTACTAAGAAAATGTAAAAATAAACTATAGATTTACTGAAAAAATCGCAAGATGAGCTCCCAAAGAATCAATTAACCATAGGTTATAATTTTAGGCGGTAAAAAACGGTCAACATTGACATTAGAGTGTTGCTGTAAGTAAAAAATGACAAAAAATACATATATTCCATTAATTCGCACAGTACTGTATGTCTTCGGCTGGCTTACGTGATTACTTTATACGCTTGCGCAACGTTTACCTATAATTATGCATTTTTATTAAGTTCCCTATCAATCCAATTATTGAAAGTGCTATACATTATTGAAAGTTCTATACATTATTGAAAGTTCTATATATTATTCATCAAAATCCTTTTAATTGAGAATAAGCTGAAAATCACCATCGCCATCTACGAAGAATATTTTTAACGCCATCTATTGAAAAATTTGTTTGTTATCAATGAAAGCGACAATGGTTTCGCATATATGTCACCCCTGAGGGGCGCCAGAATTATTTGTTCATTTTTGGCTTGTTTACTTATTTGTACCAATGTGTATGTAAATCGAATATTTTTATTGCTGCATATACGCAAACATTAAATTTTTTACCCTTTCGTTTCCCTTATTAAAAATATTGACTCCCGACGGGGAAAAAATACAATGTTTGCATGTATGCAATTATATAAATATTCGACTGTTAAAAATAAAATATGACGCTTTTTTAATTATTCTTTTCCAAAAAAATCGTTTAATTTCTTTTTTACTATTACTTTAAAATTTAATGTTTTTGAATTAGTGAATTTGTCCGCAGTGCTCAAAGCAAGAGCACTTTCACTAAAGGATTAAAAACAGGTTTGTTTCAGAGAGCAACACAACATTAAACTATCAGCGCCCTTGGTATGATCTCGAATCATTAAACGGCGCTATACAAATAACTTATTATTATTATTATATCAGAATTAGATATGACTTGGATACAGAAGATGGCAGGTGCAGTAGTATCATCGTAGCCTACTCAAATAGTCATTGTTTTATCAAGACACAATAATTTCTGTTGATTGTTGGGAATTTCTCTCTTTCTCTTATAATTTTGAACTTTGTCTATGGCAATAAATATTTTGATTTCGTTTTCACTCTCTTCGCGTTTCCTGTCACCTTTGATATAAATGTCGACAAGGTGTGAAAATGAAGCCGATTGTCTCGAAATTGTCGACGAGTGTGAACACAGTTCAGTCGAGTTATTGTGTACATACATATCTTTTATCTTTATATAATTATAATGCCCGACTGTTATTTATCTTGTGTGAAAAAGCTATTTCCGTGCGAATGCAGTGTGAATTATGTTATTAATCTTTGTTTTTGTTTATGTTTTGATTCTGCATTTTATCATATTTTCTTGAAATAAAAATGCCATCATCATTATGTCAATTGAACTTCCACGTTGAATCATAGCGAATGCTCTTTTTAGGGCTGTGGAGACAAGAGTCGTAAAGAATGTTGTTAATTTTTTTTCTAATTTTTAAAAATAGAAATTTATATTTGGAAACCTTTCCATGCTTACGTTTTATACTCGTTTGTGGAATAACACTGCTTTTTAATAATCTTCTTTATATTCGTACAAATAAATTAATTTCGTAATCATTATAATTATTAAGTCTTTGACTTTATACATAATTTGTCACCTAATCAACAAGCGGTTAATAATTAATTATATTTGCAGGTTTTTTTTTGCTAGGGCGTTTATTTTCCCATTCCAAATTGAGAAATATAAAAAAATATATAATTTCAGCGCCCCTGAGGTGAAATTTTCATGAAAACAGCGCTATGTAAATTGTACAAAAATAATTAGGTATTATTATTACACTGTTCGAATTGTTATTACTGTAAGTAAACTTATATAATCAAAACATAGTGTTTTTACTTATAGATGGGTGGTGACAGTGCGGTTTTCTCGCTGGGTTAGTAATCCAGTGGACTGCCACGACTGATTTCGTTCACCTATAGTACAAACATTTACGCTTAGTTTAGGGAATGTATAATGTATATACTTTTTACAAGGATATATTCATTCATTTTTTTTAAATAAGTTATTTATAATGGAATTCTAACTAATAAATAATCATTCAATAATCTTTGTTTATTGTTTACCTGTGTAGTCTGTAATTTTGTTGGTAATTTAAATTTAAATAATATGATATTATTTGTTTCAGGTGGAAGCAGGTGATGTCATTCTCAAGGTCAACGGTACGGACGTCAATAGATTCACAACGAAAGAAGGTAATAATTATATACTTACCTATCTCTTTATGTTTTTCAACATCTTTGTTTCGTAATGCCTATTTTCAATTCGTAAGTAATACTATTTACTAGGTTAATAAGTATTAATAAGTATTATTCGTAAGTAATACTATTTACCCTGTTCGTAAACAAAATTTGCACAACAATATTTACTTTTCTACTTTTCGCCCCATTCATTTAAAACAACGGCAGCTGTATTGCTATTTTATAAATTAATCTAATATTTGTTTTTTTTATTTGGTTAATATTTTCTACTTTTTAATTAAAAGTAAGTTTGATTTTAGTTAAACAGCGAGCCTGCGAGTGGTACTGCAAAGTAAAATGGATTAATTCTTGTCCGCAGTGCTAAAAGCAAAAACACTTCTACTGAAAAACTGAAAATAGCTTTTGTTTCGTAGAACAACACTGAAAAATTAAACGGCGCTGTACAAATCCTTATTAATACTTATTATTATTAATATTAATCCAGTTTTAAGTTTCACTATATTTAATATAAGTACTTCACTTGTGACCGGTACAAGGTCTCAATTAAATTTAGTGAAACTTTAACAATAGAATTTGGTCAAGAATTTTGCATTGAGAATTCAAAAGATTAATGAAAGATATTAGTGATTTTTTGAGTATTTCATCGCAAGCCACAGTAAATGTGCTAAATTTAACCCAATCTATATCCATATAATTCCTTCAATCTTGATATGCAGACGTTACAATATGAATATACGGTCTTTTTTTGAATGTACGTTTTCCATTCAAGTGCAAATAATGTGATATTCTATTTTATCTGCTCTATTACTAAACGTATAAATGAAATCGCGCTGTGAACAGCAATGATAATATAACCACGATGCGGGCAAATGAGACGGGAATGGGGGTAACCCAAAACGATATCGCAGAATTGTCTAGATAATCTGCCTACACCCAGACCTAGACAGTCTCTGGCAATCCAACGAAAGGTTTGGGTTAAAGAACAACTTGGTAATGATCCGGGGGCACTCGGCCTTCTTCCAAGCCGAGCAATAACAATTTCGACATTATTATGGAAAACTTTTTCTCGTATCCAAACAATAATCCATGATCGAAAAGATAACTTTTAAATTAGGCTAATTCGTTGGCATTCTTGGTGAAACTACATTTTCGATTGTCATATTTTAATAGTTGCTTGAATTTTTCCAATTCAATTTTAAGTTGCGTTTAGACAATAGAATTTCAATATACCGATGTACAATTTTATGATTGTATACAAACAATGGATTTTTCCCCAGCTGGGAGTCAATGATATATTTTGACAAATTTTATATCGCAATAGAGACGAAGCCTTTTTTCCTCGGGTAATATGGAAGAATTTATATCATTGCGATTTTCAAACGATTTCAATAATTATTTACTGGGGAAGTTACAGTTAAATTCGATACGACATTGTTATTTATTTATTTATTTATTTATTTATTCATTTAGGAATACAAACAGTTACAGAAAATATGCATATAACTAATAGTAACATAGAATTCAAAGTTTATCTGCAACCTTACAGTATTCACAATATAAACATATGAAAGTGAAAATTTGCAAAGTAATACAATACTAATAAAAGACAAAACAAGTAAAGAAGAAAGAAAAAAAAAATCAATTTAAATTAACATAAACGAAATGAAATAGATAAGAAATTAATTATACAGAAATAAGTATTGAGGCGAGAAATAAATATTGAGGCGAGAAATAGAGAAACAAGAGTTATACATTAACATAATGATAATAAAGAGAAAAAAAAAAACAAAAATACATAAAATAAAATTAAAATTAAGGAGCCATAATTCAATAAAAGAGATGGTGTAGTATGTTATGACAGATGATTAATATCTCAATGGAGTATGTGTATTATTATGTCATCGCGTGTTGTGGTGATGATTTTTGAATGTGTTTTATTTCGTGTTTGAATGCTGTGTATGATTTGGAGAAGATGTGTGTGTCTGGAAAGGTTTTGTTGTATTCATTGCACATTCTGTTGGTTGGTTTCCTAAATCCTGCATTTGTGTTTGAAGTTGACGGGAGGAAGAGCAAGTTGTTTCTTAGGCATCTGAGTGGTGCATGTATGTTAATTGAGCTAACGAGTGCTGGACAGTCAAACGTGCTATTGATTATTTTGTGTAGTGTTGTCATGTCAAATAGGGTACGTCTCTCTTTTAGTGTGCATAGATTGTAATTATTAAGTAGGTCAGTGTATGGTAGTCGGGGATTCTGTGTTCTGTATTGCATAGTCTTGAGGTATTTTTTCTGAATTGTTTCAATTTTTTCGGCGTATATGTTGTAATGTGGATTCCATATTTGAGAGCAGTATTCGAGTTGTGAGCGGATTAACGTATTATATAATATTAAATATGAGCTGGTTTTTTTGAATTCTTTAGTCAATCTCATCACAAAACCCATCATTTTATATGCTTTGTTGATTATGTTTTCCACATGGATGTCAAAATGAAGTTTGCTATCAAACACAACTCCTAGATCCCGAATATTGTTGACTTTGTCAAGTGGATGAGTGTCGATGTAGTAATTATGTTGGATAATATTTTTATTTTTTGTAAATGTGATAGTCTTGCATTTAGCTAAATTAAGATATAGTTTATTTCGCTGACAGTAATCGTTTAATCTATTTAGGTCGTCCTGGAGAGCTGTGCAATCGTGTACATGTTTAATTTTAAGGAAAATTTTTAAATCGTCAGCAAATATTAAAAAATTACTATTTATGAAACATGAGTTGATATCGTTAATTAATATCGTGAAGAGTAGTGGGCCAAGGATTGAACCTTGAGGTACTCCAGATGTTATTTTTACTTTATTGGAGGAATGGCCGTTGAGAACAACTACCTGATGCCTATTTGTAATGTATGATTTTGTCCACCTGAGTAGGCTGCCTTTAATTCCATTATCTGATAATTTTTCCATTAATATACTATGGTCCACTTTGTCGAAGGCCTTCTTGAAGTCTGTATAAATTGAGTCAATTTGAATTTTGTCGTCGAGTGATTGGAAGAGATATTCTGAGTATACTAGCAAGTTAGTTGTCGTTGATTTGTTAGGCATGAAACCATGTTGCTCATCTACTATATTTCTTTTCACGGTTGCTAATATTTGTCCATGAACGATTTTTTCAAGAACCTTAGGTATTGCTGACAGTATTGATATAGGTCTATAATTTTCGATGTCATTTGTGTTGCCGCCTTTGTGAATAGGGGTAATGAAAGCTTTTTTCCATTTATCGGGGAATACCCATTTTCCATTTATTGTGTGGGCATTAAAAAAATAAAAGTGTTCGTGATGAGTTTGGTGTGATGGTCGCCAACCTTCGTTAGGAACGGCACAAGAAGAAGTAGTAGAAGTTCATAAAAAATATGACAACGTCTATTATACCCCCATGATAACAACTAACTAGTAAACCAGAGGACGTAGAAGGAACATTTGGAGTACCTATACAAGAATATTTTTTTGTGTCCTTAATATTAATATTTGTTTAGATTTTTATTAACGCCGTCTCTAGACCTAATGCCATACATAAAACGAGTGGGGTGTGACTAACGCTTTAATCCTCACTACCAATTCACTCCACAAAGTAATCAATATTTGTATTTTTGGAAAAATTTTAACATTTCCTTGAAATGAGTATGTTAAATTATTTTTGTATTAAATATTTTATTATGAAAACTTTCAAAAATTCTTCAATGTCATTTTATGAGAGTGATGTGCCTTTTTAGCGATTTGAAAATAAAAATTTCAAGTTTCCTGAGCTTGGAGTCACTATGTTATATTTGACAGTTAAAAAATTGAGAAGCACTATTCAGATATCCTTCAAAATCTAATAGATTAATCTAAGCGAGTATTAGATTTATAAATTTGCAAAATTTGAAAATAAGGTACTTAAGTCTGTAATCGATGAAGTAGAATAAACACGCCGTACTTAGCACATATTACCTACACAGACACATTGTGATGACACTTTCAGGATACAGTCTCATCATGATCTTCTTCTTCTTCTTCTTCTTCAGCCAGTTTTCATCCATTCTTGGACATAGGCCTCCCCTTTGATCCTCCACAACTCCCTGTCTTGGGCACACTGCATCCATCTCCCTCCGGCACATTTCTTGATGTCATCAGACCACCTTGCCTGGGGTCTGCCAACACCTCTTCGGCTTGTTCTCGGTCGCCATTCTAAGATCTTTTTGGTCCATCGTGAATCCTGGCATCTGGCAATATGCCCAGCCCAGCTCCACTTAAGGCCAGCGACCCTTTCCGCTACATCGGCTACTTTGGTTCTTTGTCTTATCATGACATTCTGAATTCTGTCCCTTATTGAAATACCCAGCAACTTTCTCTCCATAGCTCTCTGTGTCACTAACAGCTTGTGCATTATTCTTTTTGTTAGGACCGATGTTTCCATTCCATAAGTAAGCACTGGGAGAATACATGCATCAAATAGCTTCTTTTTCAAATAATGGGAGTATTTACGGGATTTCAGAATGTATGATAATTTTCCAAAAGCTGCCCAGGCAAGGCCACGTCTTCTCTCTATTTCTGCCTCTTGATTTTCTTTGGCAAGCATCACGGTATGGCCTAGATATATGTATCTGTCTACTCTTTCAATTTGCACTCCATCTATTATGATGGGGAGGGACTCTTCTGCGTTACTCATCATTTTGGTCTTGGAGATGTTCATCTTCAATCCAATGTTCACACAGGCTGAATTTATTTCTGTCAGCATAGTTTTCAATTCCTCCTCATCCTTGGCAAATATGACAATATCATCTGCGAACCGTAGATTGCTGAGATACTCGCCGTTAATATTTATACCTTTCTTAGACCAATCCAGAGTTTTGAAGACATCTTCGAGGGCCAATGTAAATAGTTTGGGAGAAATAGTGTCACCCTGTCGGACACCTCTTCTAATGTAAAATTTCTTGGATGGTTCATGAAGTTGTATATTGGATGTGGCCTTCTCATAAATATTATTCAAAATTTGGGAATATCTATAGTCAATTCTGCAATTATCTAGACCCTTCATCACCGCCCATGTCTCGACTGAGTCAAAGGCCTTTTCAAAATCTATAAATGCCAATGCTATGGGGATATTATACTCATTATATTTCTGGATTACATTCTTTAGATACTTATATACTCATCACTTTACTTTAGATACTCATCATGATACTTGTTGATAATCTGCTATAAAAGGATAACCTTAAAAATTGCGAATTCATAACCCCCCCAATATATCCCCTTGGGTTAGTTAGGAGTAAAAATCAAGTTAATGTAATTTCTCTAATCGAATATTTTATTAAAGCTTATTTACTGTAGGAGAACTATTCATTAAAACTATTTATTAAAGCTTATTTACTGTAGGAGAACCGGGAAATCAAGGCACCTACAGGGCTTACGACCTGTCATCGGCTGGTTTACGTGATCACTTTATGCGCTTGCGTAACGTTCACCAATTATGCCTTTTTAATGAGATTCCTATCAATTCAATTTTTGAAAGTTCTATATATTGTAATACTGAAATTCTTTTCGCTTGAAAATAAGGAATTTTTACTACAGCCATCTATGTTTGAAATTATGAACAACATTCTTATTATTTTTATTTGTTTTGTTGTAACGCCATCTATTGAGAGAATTGGTTTTTTGTAAATAATGAGAGCAACAATTCTTATACCTGAGGTGACTCGATTTTTCGCATAGAAGTCACCCCTGAATTGCGCCAGACTTATAAGGTCATTTTTGTCTTATTTACCTACTTGTACCAATGTGTAAGTAATTTCTCTAGATATAAATGTTAGTTTTTGCTATTTGGATAGGAATTCTTGTCTTTGGTTTTCAAGTCCGTACTTTCATGTTCTTCCTCCGTTTTCATATATCGCACTTAGTCACCGCAAGTATAACGTACTGTGTGGGAAGATCAATTGAAACGTGATATTCTTGTTTATATCGGGTTTTATTTAGAGCTATCAAAGATACCGCCATGACTAACGATCGGCACGTTCATAATAATAGTTTGCCGATTTTTTTTTCTCTTCGACTCTTCAAGTTTATAAAAGTACACACAATCGCGTTGTGATTGAACGCTAACCCAGTTAAGAAATTTTCCTTCCTCCGGCTACAATAATAATATAATATAAAGTTTATTCTCAATTTAGGCAAATTTTTGGCAACCGCGCGTATTTCCTTCACCCACATTTCCCGAATAACATCAATCAAATCATAAGCCACTTGACAAGGAAAATAAAATAAGAAAAAAAGGAGATAAAAATTAACATTTTTAATATAATCGGTTGATGCTCCTAATGACTGTTTTGCTCCTCGAGGTCGTATAATGTTTCATTCAGGTCTTCGAAACTAGTCCGATCGACTGTTTATGACCTCGATCTTACCATTGCGGCCCTGTCAAATATTGGAAAACTCGAGATGATTTATAGGTACTTGATTTTCTTGTGTTTTTGTGAAGTTTTCACCGATAAATTGTTGAATATACAATTACTCATTATTTTGTATTAGGCAATTCACCCTGAAAAGGGCGCTTTGTGCCAATTTAATGCTTACTGTTTATAAGGAATGTTGTTTTTGTTTTGTTATTAAGTTATCATATGTTTAAATTATTTATTAGGTACTATAAATTTTGAAATAACAGACAATACGCGAGAATTTTGGAGGGACAAAAGATGTTGGATGTTAAGTGGAGATTGATGAGTAATTATGATGAGCAATCTTTTGAGATTGGTATTGTTTTTACAGTTTAAAAATACGTGATTAATTGTTTCATCCTCCTCACCACACTGGCAAAAAGGACTATTTAAAATCCTAATTCTATACAGATGGGAGGCTTATGTCATGTATTTCTCATTCTGGAAACATTTCCTATTATGAAACCAAGAGATTTTTTGCTGGATACCTGCATGTAATATGATCCTTATACAATAACTCATTAATAGGGCATTTCCTCAAAAAATAATACAACTGATCCCTGAATATTCATATTTTAGAATTGTTTTTTTGCAAAATATGGTACGATCATCATTGATGGAGTAGTTAAAAATGGGAATATAAGCAGAGAAAATAAAAGGGTTGCCTTCACGAACACAGGAGAAAAATGTTTATGAATGGATGTCTCTACAGATTTATTTTACGTTTGACATCTCTAGTCTATTACCTACCATAAGCGTTGATGTATGTGTGTGTCAAATATTAATTGAATGATTTAGTATCTAAAAATAAAACTGCAATGATGTATTTGATTGCATTTCTTCATTAACTATTCGCCTAAAATTTGCTAACCCTAAATTTGTATTTTCTTTTTTCAACTTGGCTATAATTTGACACTTAGCCAGTTTTGTAAATAAAAAATAATTGGAGAAGTAATGTAAGCATTTATATTACATAATATGCCAGTGGTGAAGGCGTTCACCAGGTGATAAGGTTTTTCTTTATTTTTTAAGATTAGAAAGTATTGGTAATGTATGGTGGTTTGAAATACCTATTTTTTTATTGATATTCAGACAGATGAGTACTCGACACGGGTTTTTGGGTGGTTATTTTATGGATCATGATGAAAATCAGCGCTGGGTGTTTGTCACAGCAATGCATACTGTATCGGCTTGGCCAAATCATCCCTTAATATTTATTATCTTTCATTTTCAAAAACACAAATAATAGAACACGTCATGTCGTTCGTGTCTTCTCGTCTGATATTAATTTACTCTAGGCACAATAATTTGTGTGAAATCTTAATTTGGTTTGGTTTTACGTTTCTCTGCTAAGATAAATAAAACGAAGGATTATTCTTCTCTTCCACCCTAACGACGCGTCGCGGAGTCTCGCAGACGTGATTTGTTAATTTGTATAGCAAACAGAATTAACGAAAATAAATTAAAGGCTAGCAATAAATATGTACCTACACCGGTTATGTCAGATTAAAACAAGCATATATTATTATTTTATGTAGTTTCTTGGGCAACTAACAGGTACTACGTCAAATAATTATTTAACATGCACCCAATAACAAGTTGCCACATTCTGCAGACTTACGATATTAATCGTCTCACAGATCCAGACTGACACAATTAAAAACGGACACAATTAAACCCGGTGGAGACACAGTTTTTAATTGTGTCTCCACCGGGAATCGAACCCGGGACCCTTGGATCAGTAGTCAGATACCTAACCAACTGAGCCACGAAGGCCGACATATCGAGATCAAATCAGCATTCACCATGAAAGATTTGCAAAAGTACATTTTTACTTAATATTTTATGATCGCATATTGATGGGTGGTGGCAGAGCGGTTAGCGCGCTGGGTCAGTGGTCGCGAGTTCGTATCCTACCACGACCGATTTCGTTCACCTATACCACAAGCATTTTAGCTTAGTTTAGGAGATTTGAGGATGTACATGTACTTGTTACAAGCACATATGCATTCTTTTGTTTAAAAAAAACCTGTTTTAAAGACATAGCCGTGCTTTAATTTTAATCTTAATTTAAATAATTCATGTCTTTAGATAGGGAATTTCACGAGTCAAATATTTGAATCGGCTTTTTTGTGGCAATTTTTCTTTTGGATCGGAATCGTTTTTGCAAATTAGTTTTCGGGATTGGTCGGTAGGTACCTATTGTTTTTTTTTTATAAAGATATCGTTAGAAGAAATGGCGCAGATTATAGCCGGGCCAACTAATTTATGAATACGTTCGCTACAAATTAGTGACTATTCATCGACGCGCTTTTGACCGAACTCATCCACTTTGTCGACATGGAAAATTTAATTAAATTTCATTGCCTCGGGGATGGATTGGTTTCTGCTGATTTGTGGCGTTCGCGAAACCCTGAGCGTATTGTTAAGGCAAATACTCACTAACGACCGCGCCAAAATAAAGTGTGTGACAGGACGGATGAATCTGTTTTTACCATACCTATAAGGGTGTTGATTTCGCCACTAAAATACCTATATTCTCAAGTCATATACCCCTAACCTCTGACCCCTTTTTATTTAAATATTTTCTTATTTGTCTGTGTACGTCCAATCATGTTCTTTTACAGTGTGATCATTTTCATTATTTGTGAAGTAGGTAATTACAATTATAAGTAAAAGTATGTAAAATTTAAATTATAGTTAAAGTTCAATTATAAGTAAAATTATGTAATATGTAAAAGTAACAGATTGAAAATGAGCTTAGCACGAAACCGGTCGTAGGTTGTAGTCCTCAAATAAATAGTGGAATTAATTTTAAACAAGTGTTTTTATTTTTATTTATTAAAAATATTAATTAATTTAACAGATTTTATTAATCACCAAAAGCATAGTATAATTATAGTAACTTAAGACAGATCTCCGGGTGCGCAGAGCGCAAATTTGTGTCTTTGCTCGGTTGGTATATGTACAAATCGCCCCCCTTCTCGGTGAAATGTCTCAAGATATTTTGCGACAACTATACCTAATGAATTCATCTTCCCGAGAAAAAAAAATGTTCAAATTATAAAAGTTCATCACCATAATATAATAGTGGTATGTCGTTTGGCTTACATATGTGTTGGCGTCCTATGTTTGGTTCTTAGTAAAGGACAATTATTAAAAGGTATTTAAAGAAATCAACATAGGTATCTTAATCGAATAGCAATGAAGATTTTCCAATGGTGACTCCTGGGGTGTGCACTTAGCTTTATATTTAGGGTGATATCGGAAAATCGAAGTTATTCTTTGAAATGCAAATCTTATTCTAGTGACGCACTTGTGATAAATTGAATATTTTGTCCACTACTCAAATGTCGGAATGTAAGAAAGCTCTTAGCATTCTCACGGAAAGGTATCACTATTAAAGGAATGATATTATTATGACAAATTATTAACATCTCAATAGAGATGAAGCTGTAATATTCCAACTGTCGATTTGTTCAAGAGAATTTATTTTTCTTAACAGGTCGGCATAGTTTCAATCCAAGGTGTGCGAGATTTGTATGCCAGGTCTATATTTTTCATGCTTTTTTCAACGTTGAGGTATAAAAACACCAACTTAGAGGCTTCGCAGCATATATCTTCCATACATAGATTTACTCCCACCCTTGTAACTTTTGATCCGCTTAATTCACAAAGCTTAATATTTCAGAAAGTATAGAAAATTTTAAGCCTACAAAAATTTTATTTCAGTCAGGGATAACTTCATAATTTTTGCTTTATTTTTCCATATATCTTAATAACCATTAAAGCTAAAACGCTGAAATTGGTATAAATATAGAAAAATACCAAATCTTTGTTTTTTCAAAAAAGTTCCAGATTTTCTCAAACATTTTTTATTAAGAAAAACATTTTTTATGATCAATTTATGTGTTTAACTGCCTATATTTCAATTTTTTTTTTTGAAAAACGCCGAACACCAACTAGATAATTTAATTTTCCATAAAAAAATATTTACATTTTAATAAAATTAAATTTTGTGACTACATCGTTTCATAATTTGTATGGCAATAATACACTACACAATATCTACAAGGACTCTCAATAGTTTGATACTTAATCTCCAAACATACATACCATCATGTTGTTTTCATATTATGGGTAGAAGAAAAGGACTGACCTCCATACTATCCTATCCATAAATACATACCTACATCTACATTATAAATTTTATTGTTTGTATCTATGTATGAATGTGTGCAATGCGCTCCTAAACCGTTCAACCGATTGCAATGAAACTTTACTGAATTGTCGAGCGTATGTCCGGGATGGTTTCTGGATTAAAACATTTTTCTTCTTTTCTTCTTCGTCGGGTATTAGGTCATTTTACCTATAAAGGTGGACTGTCCTGGGAGAAGAAGGTCCAATTTTCCTTCCATCTTTCGCAGTTATTCCAGGATGGTTTCTGGATTTAAACTTTTTTCTTCTTCATCGTGTATTTGGTCATTTTACCTATGAAGGTGGAGTATCCTGGGAGAAGAAGGTCCAACTGTCCTTCCATCTCTTCGCAGGTCTTCCAGGACGGTTTCTGGATTTTTTTTTTCTTCTTCTTCGCGAAAGATGGAAATTGAAATTGTAACTCAATTGGCCCACTTTTGTTTTTTATGATAACGTGTAATCACTGCTAAAACAAAACAATGAATTATTCCTGTTTAATGTGGCTCCTGAAAAGGATCCTGGATATACAGAATATGTCCACGGACTTTATCCTTTCCAAATAAAAATAATATTATGGTAGAAGGGGCGAAAGTGTTTTCCGATATTAATTGATGCTGCCTTCAATCCACTTGGTGTCTTCCTTCAGTTTATACTTTTGACAGCGACTTTTCAGGTTCTTAATGGTTTTAAGTTTTTTTGCCCCTATCCTATGACGCTCAAAGTAAATTGGGCTTGGAATATTGAACACTAAACCAAACGAACATTTTAATTCAAAACAGACGAAAAACTAATTAACTCGGAAGGTTCAGCGGGTATTTCTTAATTTGTTTCTATTCTTTAAAAAACGTATTTCTGAAAAATCACGGATTTCTCTTCGATCTGCTTGCCATTTCCATTTACTTTACTGCAGCTTTAAAGTTTTTATTTTCAAGTAAAATCATCTAGACCAGAGTTTCCCAACGTTTTTTGGTCTACAGCCCCTTTTCGAAAAGAAAAATACTCACCGTCCCCTTTCTAAAAGAAATTTCACGTTTCCGGGTATTATAATAAATAACCCGAAAACAAAATTGCAGCCCAGCGAGAAAATTTCAGTGTTCGTATTTGTATCCACAAATCAAAACTAAAATTTCCGCACAACGAGAAAATATCAGTCTTGTCGTGTTTGTAACAACAGACCACAACGTGTTTTGGCGCGCAGCGAGAAAATTTTACTCTATCGATAAACTTTTTTTTTTCACTGTGCCATCTCAACGACCCTTTATTTTCTCTATGGGTCTTCTACTGCCCCCCTGAAATTCTCAAACGCCCACAAAGGTGCGTTATCGCTCACGTTGACAATCTACGATCTAGACAAAGTTATGGTGTTGTGTAGTCTCAAATTGTACAAATTAATATTGCTGTATACCTCTATTTATCTTCATCGCTTTACACATCATTATCACATCCCACTACACTATGATAATGCTATATCGTACCATCATACCATTTCCCTATTTGGGGTAGGCAGAGAGAACCGAACGCCAATATCATTTTCGCCTCATTCACGTCCATGCATCGTCTCATACGCGCTTTTCTATTATTATTCTTTAAGCATCCTTCAAAATCCCATATATGTGATTGTGCCAACTTTTACTTGGCCGTCCTCTGCTTTAATTCTTTCTTCACAACCAAAAAAAGCCTTGTGGCCAAACCACCTTAGGGAATTTATGTTCACCTTACGATATATTTTTAAATTATACATTCTCGTCTAATATCCTCACTCATTTCTTATTCTATCATAGGTACACCGTTTTTCCACACATTCCATTTCAACCGCGTCAATTCTAGTTTCATGCGTCAATGATAATATATGCCACAAGTAATTGACCTTTGGTAGGTTTTTTATCATTGTTTATACCTATGTTATAATTTATATAACTAGTGTTGTTTGTAAGCAATAAAAATCGTAAAAATGATTAAAATAAAAAAAATATATAAATTAAAAGACCGCACATCGCTCGGGTCTCTTAAACATACGCAATAAATTATTCTTATTATTTAATTTTAATTTAACAGAAGCGTATCTACTTTTTCACCTTGTTTATTCATTTGCATCCCTCCACCGAACACATTATAAAATATTTATTACCTACGTTTTGGCAGATTTGCTACTGTATTAGATATAATGTAGATCTCACCAAGCGAAAGAATGCGGCTGAAGTCACTCGTGCACTAACCAATTTTAGTACAGGGATAAAGGTACTCTCAATTGTGTATAAAAATAATAGATACGTTACTAATGTTTAAATTAAAACTAGTGTAGTTTAAATTTAAAGAAAGTTGCATTGATCAGTAGGTATAGTACATTTTTTTACAGGGTGAAGTGTCAAAGTTAGGTCATGAAAATTTGTAGACTTTTAACTAAACCTACTTAATACTTACTTACTTTACGTGTCCGGCTGGTTCAAACCCTGCCACTCCAATATGCGGCGACTGCTATCGCCTTGTCGTTTCCCATAATTAGGTCTCCCATTCCCATAATGACTCTCATCTTGGGTTACGTAAAGTGTCATCTTCAGAGAGGTACCCCCTCCTTCAGGTTCACTCTACATCGTGTGACACCGACCCTTAATCTGTTGAGGGTAGTCCATATACAGTATGGCAGGTCTTCTCCTATTGGGATACCCTCACGTGGATGAATCCATAGCCCCGCTCCAAGGCTCTGTTTCCACAGATCCTCTCTCCTTTGTTGTAAGTTTTCAATCGGGGAGGTGCTTTTAATGAAGCTATTTCTGGACTTCAGACGTGAGGCTGTTGGTTGGTGTTGATATAGAGGGTGCCTACGATCATGAGTTTGCTTGTACCTCTCTGCATCTGCAGCTGAACTTCGTCGAGTGTCGGGTGGAGCAATTCCTATACTATATTACCTACCTATATTACCTAGCTATATTACCTACCTATATTACCTAGCTATATTACCTACCTATATTACCTACCTATATTACCTACCTATATTACCTACCTATATTACCTACCTATATTACCTACCTATATTACCTACCTATATTACCTACCTATATTACCTACCTATATTACCTACCTATATTACCTAGCCTACATCCAGTACTCAGCTTATCGTTTACTTTTGGAACACTCTGCATATAGTGACTCGAGGTAAAAATATCAAGTCAAGGGTCATCCATACAGTTTATATCGTAACAATTACACGCTCTATTTTCAAATGTATTGCGTGAGTAGTTAATCCTAGTCGTATCAGTGAGTTTTAATAGTAGCCCTGTAAATCTTTGCAACCATACTGTATAAAACTGTAACCTACATTCTCTCACTTGTCAAGCTCTACGTAGGTTGGTATATCATTCCGTTTAACTTGCCTTTTTTCTTTCAATTTGACGATAATTATTATTTACTATAGCCGAAAATGTCCGGTGCTGTAGCTGGGTTTCAATTTGAATCAGATTATTAACCCGATATGTGAATGTTTTAAAATAATTATCGTTAAGTCATCAATTTCCCCCGCGGTGCTCCCTGACGGGAACTCGAACGAGGCGCTTTTATCGTGCTTTATCACACGTCATGTGCTGCCATAAATCTATTGATGCATCCTGTGTTCGATTCCCAGCAAATGAGAAATTTATTAAACGCATTTCTCATGCAAATCTTGCTTCTCTGGACCGGAAACACCGGTTGGTTGGAAGAAATTGCGATTTAGCAAAAATCTCGCCACTTACACAGGGTGTTAAATAAATTTTAATTTTATATCTTTCAAAATCCCTACCCGTAGAACTAGACAGACTACTTTTCCACCTAACCACTCAGCACACAAACTATGCTCAACATGCAACAATCTACAGAATCTGTAATATACACAATAGGCATTTCCAAGATATCGACATATTCTTACTAAGCGCCCCCACATTTAAACAAATATATTAGACTTAAAGTTTCATCCTCATAATCAAACTCAACACTTAATATTATACTGTACACATTTATATATACAATTTCACACATCATTCACACAATATCATATATGTAACTATTCCTAATTTATCTCAATATACTACAATAACTCCAGTGACAACCTGTAATTGGCTTTAATATTTAAAAAAAAATTATATACTTTATAATATGCTGTATGTTGTCCTCTTAATAAATAAATACATTTTATTACAAATGCATTTAAGATTATGACCAAAGTTTCAATCCTCAAGGGTGTTTATACTATATATATGTATAAACGGCCGTGGCATAGTGTTAAAGCGTCGGTCTTATCTGCAGGCATCCCGGATTCGATCCCCAGCGGAGAAATATTTTATTGCTGTGAGGCACCGGCTTAGAATAGTGCTTCCACTCTATTATCGTCGTTTTCGGATGTCCCGTAAGAGTCGGGTAATCGAAAACACAACAAGCTAAATAACATCTCAAGTAGTTCAGCAATGAGGTTCAACACCAATTCTGAATGTAGTGCCTTTTTAGGTGAGACGAGATTAGTGTGGGCATACACGTATGTGTCGTGCTTCATTTTATAAGGTAGTGCATACCTGTCGCTGGTCACCCCACATTGTGGGATATGCCGTGATGGTATGTATGTATTTTTTATGCAAATCTTGTTTCTCTGAACTGAAAATGCTGGTTTATCGGTAAGAAAATAACGTCATTTTGATAATTAACACGTCACTTGTTAGGTCGAATGGATTTAAATAGGATTCTTTTTTGAACAATTGTTTCAATATACATGTCTTCTTTTAACTCGCTCGCAATATGGCCCAATAATAATTGTTTTTCATTTGTTATAGTTTTACAATGTTGTGTAGTACATCGTCAGGATATATTATGTGAATTTCTACAATGTTGACAGAGGCAAGAGTAAAGCAGCCCATTCACGATCGTGTCATACGGCGTCGCTCCATATGGACCGGCTCCATTTGGAGCATTGTAAAATTATCATCACACTCACGGGCGCGCCATCGAGCCATCAAAATTAGTATACACAAGCTGTCGGCGATTATAATTTCTATTTTTTTTTTTTTTTTTCAAGTAAAAATTAGTTATAATTCTGATGATGAGTTTTATACAACTGCTATAGCGGTTTGTTTATATATAAAAAGAAAAAAACCAAAGAGAAAATGTTGTATTTTCGCATTCACGAGAGTGTCAAACAGCTCGGCGCAATGAGATGGCGCAATGTACCGCTGGTTTTCACACTCACGAGCATGGCGTACCGACAGGATGCGCCGCGCCGTTTGTCGCGGCACTATGGAGTTTCGATCGTTCGGAATTCCATTTTGGTGTGTCAGGCCAATTGGGCTGCGCGGGTTTTGACATTCACGAGCACATTTTGGAGTGATAGCAAGCCATTTGGAAGGATGGCACGATCGTGAATGGGGGCCTTTAGAAACCTTTGGACTTCGAAACAAATGTTGGCGCGTCATTATTTAAACGTCGATCCGATGCGACCGACGGACGTTGAGAACCAAATTGCTACAGTTACAACTGACTTTGAGATTAAACATAAATGTATAGGGATATTTTTATCTTTATTTACATTTTATAGAGGTCTCCCTAGAGACAGTTGTATGGACCAGCAGGGCTGCTCATAAAGTTGATTAAGATTAGATTGAGACTTAAAAAATCTTTTAGATTAAAATTCACTAATTAATTGCATTAATTTATACAAAAATTAATCACAATTTCGTACTAAACTTTGATCTTAGGAGGCTATAGTAGGCTATATAATATATTTTGAAAATCTTTTCCACAGTACCTTCAAAAGATACGACTTTTAAAATAAAGAAAAAAAATGTGTATACATCTTTTACATATTTTGATTACTGTTCTTGCCATTTATAAAAAACCTCTATATTTTACCTTTTCTTCGCGAAAATATATTGTATATCACAGATTAGGCGGTGTTATTTAATTAATATTTTATAATCTTTTTATAATTTAATTGTGGAAATACTACAATGAATTAGATGGGTGGTGGCTGGTGGCAGAGCAGTTAGCGCGCTGGGTTAGTAATCCAGTGGTCGCAAGTCCGAATCCTGCCATGACCGATTCGTTCTCCTAATAGCACAAGCATATCCATAATTTAGGGAATGTATGAAGATGTAAATGTACTTGTTACAAGATCATATTTTTAATCTCCGCAAAAATATTTTTCGTAGAATGCAATTTTAAAACTGATATACCGTTTGCGGAATCAGGCGCAAAATATTAGACACGGTTTTCTTAGGTTTTATTATCGAGAATTTTTTCATTCCTATCACTTCAATTGAAATCAGATTCATACAACAAGATGTCAATAATACAAAAAAATCTAATTATAATGATCATGAGATTTAAAACAAACATAATTTGTAGCAAATTTAATGTTTTCTATTTATGATTTAAAGTATGAAGATAATTACTATTCGTTTTTTTGTTTTGTTTCAGTTTTAAAATGTCTTCGACTCTCCACTGATCCTGTTACATTAAAATTAAAGAGAGGTATGTATAGTACCTATGATTTTATTAAGAAAATACTAATATAAGAAAAATCATTATGAGCTATTAAGAAAACTAGTTTATAATAACAAAATACCCTTACTCATACTGTAATATTAGTAAAAATCAGCAATAAATCTACTGACAATTTTTTTTAATAATTATAAAAAGAAATATATATTATTTACTGCTAAGTTGTTTTAATTCGAAAAAAAAAGAATTCAGAAAAAATATTATCTTATGGATTTTAAATGTATTTGGTTGCTGGTAAAAGTCTTTAGACTCAATTGCTAGAGATTTGTGATTGCTCTACCTCATCCAAATAGGCTGCATAAGTGTACTTGTGTCAAAATATGACATAGCTTCCATTTGGACTGAGGCAGTCAAATATATCTATAGAAAATATAAGTAAATAACCAATTTTGTGCTTAGAATGGTTCAAAAATAGGCTGCATAAGTGTACTTGTATCAAAACATGATTTAGCTTTCATTTGGATTGAGCCAGTTAAATATAAGTAATTAACCTATTGTGTGCTTAGAATGGTTCAAAAATAGGCTCCATAAGTGTACTTGTGTCAAAATATGATTTAGCTTTCATTTGGATTGAGCCAGTTAAATATAAGTAATTAACCAATTGTGTGCTTAGAATGGTTCAAAAATAGGCTCCATAAGTGTACTTGTGTCAAAATATGATTTAGCTTTAATTTGGATTGAGCCAGTTAAATATGTCTCTAGAAAATATAAGTAAATAACCAAATGTGTGCTTATAATGGTTCAAAAGTTTGCTGCATAAGTGTACTAGTGTCAAAACATGATTTAGCTTCCATTTGGATTGAGGCAGTCAAATATATCTATAGGAAATATAAGAAAATAACCAATGTTTGTTTAGAATAGTAACAAATGTAAATTATGTAAATTATGTTGAAAAACAAATTACACAAATAAGATTTATGCACATTAACTATACTGCTCACTTGTTTGATACAAAGGTTGAAAATACATTTTCAGTGGTTCATTGTCTTACCTAATGGCAATATACATCCATATTTAGCAGATTATTCTGGTATTGTTTGTATAAATGTATTATGTTTGGTCCTAGGGCTGGGCCTACCATTTGTTCACTGTGTGAACGTTCACCAGGCGCATTTAATTTTAGAATTAATAAAAAAAAATCATAAAAAATGGTTCAAAAATGAAATATGATAAAAGAAAAATAAAAATAATAGAACATGAATCTAATCATTTCAAGGCCCATAAAGTTAGATCTGCGCAATACTATAGTCGTCTATAATGTATGCTAGTGAGACACGAGACATGGTAGAATATAGATGAATTTAGAATTGATGCAGTGGAAGTAAGGTATTTGAACGAGTGTATTGTTAAACAATTTTGATGGATTAAGAAATGAGGATATTTGATGGGAATAAATGATTAAAAGAGATATTATAAGATTAAAAGAAATGCTTTAAGATGATTGTCTGACAAAGCATGTATACAAGGTTAATAAGAGAGAAACGAGAAGGTTTGGCCAAGGTGATAGAGGAGGCTTGTGTTTGATTCTTTTTGTTTATCCCAAACAGGGAAGCGGTTTAATGGTGTGGAGTGAGACCTGGCACCCAGAATGGTAGTTCTGGTCTTTGGACACATCATTTTTAACAGTAGTAGTAATTAGTGTTTTTTTGTTTCAGATCCTCAATTAAAAGCACACGTTGGAAGGTATCTGTCTTCAGATAGTCAAAACGATGTTGGATCAGAGTACATTCTCCCATCGGATCGGAGGAATGTCAATCACACAACAACACAACAATCTAGTCACTATCTTCGTAATGCCAAAACTAATCACTAGTAATTATAACATTATTTATTTTCTATTCTAAAGCATTACAAACATTTGTGGAATAAATACCCTTCAAAAGTCTTCAGGCTTTCAGTACCTTTAATTGCAAATAAAGTAGCTCACAATGATCATGGAATTTTACAATTAAGCAAGATTGTCCTTGGAATGATAGGATAGTCTTGATAATGTCCTCGCATAATGAAATTGCTATTGGCTAAGTTCAATAAAAATGTAGAATCAAAATGTATGTTTTTACATTTCGTCGTTGGTACTATGAAACCCCTTATGTGTTCAGATTTGAAAAATTTACAGTAGAAACAAAAAACCGTTTTAAATATCATGCATTAAGCTGGCAATTAATATGGTAATTTTTTTTTTATTTATTTACAATTTTTTAGCTATACTTTACATTTTAGATAATAATTAAACAGCCAATTAAAAGTCTCCGCTGATTATAATATTAAATTACTATAACCACTTGAATTGAGTATAACGCAACTAGTTTCTGGAGAAACTGACCTCCCATCAACAGGTAAATTACAACGACCTCCCATCGACAGGCGAGTTGTAATTCATCTAATGTTAAAAAGTTTTGGATTCCAAAACCTTTTAACATTAGGGGTTTCATAGAATGAATGACAATATGTTCTATTCTGATTAGTTTTAGAGTACGAAAATGTCTATAACCAATGGGCGACACGTGCATAAAAAGATTTTATCCGCGCAGTGTGACGTAATGAGTCCAGTATTATAAATGCAGTCACCTTTTTGAAATTTCTCATATGCTAAAATTCCGATGGATATATTTTGACCAATCAGAATAAGACATAATGTGTTATTCTCAAATATCGAACTATTAATATTGTGGTGCATTTTAGTAAAATCTCTAATTATATTTTTAATCACTTTGTATAAACCACATTATTTATTGAATCAACCATTTGCATAAAATTAATATTTAATATGTTTTATACAAGTTTATTAAGAATATAGTTAAAAATTTTGACAATGTTTATTTTTTGTCGATATATAAGTCACATATCTTTTGTTCAATATTCAAAATGAATGCATACAATATACCATGTTCGTTTTAAAATAAGTTTTCACTGTATGTTTATCATTTCAGTTCTTCTTCTTCTCCATCACCGGAGTTGCCTTGTGTGGTAAGGGAGGAATCCCCCGTTGGTCAGGGGGAGGGGGGCCGAATCCCCTCCCACCATCACCAGCAGCAGTCCCCACCACGCAGCAACGGTTGTGCCAGCACAAGGAGCAGTAGTCAAAGTAGTACCACCAACGGATGCACTGATTGGAGTATGTCCCATTATTTTTTATCTTATACATATCTCACCTTCAATACCATTCCTGTATTATTTGTGTCATTATTATAGACAGCTTTCATGAATCAAACTGCAAAAAAATATTTTGAGGACAATGCGATGGGTTGTTCGAGAGCAGTTCACGCACTGGGTTAGTAATCCAGTGGTTGTGACTTCAAATTCTACCATGACTGATTTTGTTCACAATTTTATGCTTATTTAGAGAATGTATGAGGATGTGTATATACTTTTTGCAAGGACTTATTTATTTATCTTTTTGTACACAATATAAACAAATATAATGCTCACTGGCGGGGTTATTGCTATTAGGCAATTACTTCTAACCAACCAGATTTCAAAGTATGACAAAATTGTATATGTTTTTATTTTTATTTCTTTATGCACTTTTCAATCTTTTGATTGTGACGGCTTCTAATTTGTAGAATTCCATTATGATAATGATGAATATGAACACATATATAATTCTACAATTAATTTTACTCCCGACGACCGTTTCGGCTTATAAGGCCATAATCAACTGGTTGATTATGGCCTTATAAGCCGTTAACCAGTTGATTATGGCCTTATAGGCCGAAACGGTTGTCGGGAGTAAAATAAATAAATTGTAGAGTTATATATGTGTTCATATTCATCATTATCATATTTTATTTCTTTATTTATATCATAACAAAATATACAAACATACAAAATTTAAACATTATATAGTTTACAATATCACATACCGTTGCTGCAATATGTAAAATAAACTTAATCATAAGCCAGATATTTTTAACAATAGCCTACACAATCATTAAAAAAAACAACTATCATCAATATTATAGTAAATAACATTGATGATAGTTGTAAAATAAGATGGGTCGATGGCAGAGCGGTTAGCGCGCTGGGCTAGTAATCCAGTGGTAGCGAGTTCGAATCCTGCCTCGACCAATTTCGTTCACCTATAGCACAAGCCTTTATTTGCTTATTTTAGGGAACGTAGGAAGATGTATATGTACTTGTTTAACAAGGACATATTCATTTAAAAAAAAATTACATTCTGTACCAAATTGCATAATTTTTGGTATGTCCAATACTGTATTGAATATGACAATTCATCCTTTCCTCCTCTTCTACCCTTCTCCATGCCCCACCCTCGCTTCATAAAATACACACACATTACAATTATACACTTGCAACACACTTTTAACTAATCACAAATATTTTTTTTTTCTTTTTTCGCTTGAATTGTCTTTGTTATATTAATCTGTGGAACAATGTAATTGGCTTACTTTCTTTATTACTATTTTTTTTATAAATGTAAAATATGTAATGGCTGTTTTGTTTCCTAAAATAAAAATAAATAAATAAATATCTTTTCCACCCAAAATTATAGAATATTTATCTTATAGATGATTGAATTGAATAATAATATTATAATGTTTTACTTTCCAGGTGATAAAAGCAATAGTAATAGTAACGGTTGTGAAAAGGGTAGTAGCAACGGCTGGGCGGGAGGAGGTGGTGGTGGAGGGGGAGGGGGAGGTAGACACTCACACAGAGGTGGAGAATCTCACATACCAGTGCCAGTTAAGCATTCCAAGTATGTTAACATTATTTATTTCACTAGAGACATATATCTATTCAGAATTAATAATTTTACATGTTGCATGCATTATTACATCGTAACGGATTAATTGTTGCCATGAATATAACATTGGGTCTGTCACATACAGCAACATCTTGTGAAGTTTCTGTTACATTTACTTGGATTAATAAATATTTGTGCAAAGTGGATAAAACTGTTCTAAAATAATTCACCCATAATACATAAAGCATTCGTTGCATGGTGAATTGCCTTATACAAAAACAATTGGGTTGTGGCCAACGCTAAATTCCTCACTAACAAGTCATTCTACAGATTATTCAAATTTTGAATGGAAAATATTCAGCATTTTCATGAAATGAGTTTGTTAAATTATTTTTTATTTAAATATTTTATTATGAAAACTTGATAACTATTCAATGCCATTTTATGAAAGTGATGTGCCTTCTTACTAATTTGAAAATAACATTTATAAATTTTAAGTTTTCTGAGCTTGGGGTCACTTTGAAATATTTGAAAGTTAAAAAAATTGAGAACACTATTCAGATATCCTTCAAAATCTAATGGGATCTAAGTGAGTATTAGATATACATATTTGGAAAATTTGAAAAGAATCGAATGAGTACTTTAGTCTATAATCGATAAAGTAAAATGAACACGCCGTACATAGCACACAGCATATAGCACACAGCACACATCACATAGCACATAGCACACACACAGATACATTGTGATAAAACTTTCAGAATACAATCTCAGCATGATACTAGTTGATAATCTGCAATAAAAAAAATACGCTTATAAATTGCGAAATCATTACTCCCCACTATATCATATCCCCTTGGGTTAGTGAGGAGTAAAAATAATTATATGTTTTCAAATTCCATTTGATTGTTTCTGTGTGTCTTTTTTATCTTAATAGGTATTAATTGAAATAATCAATATAATGTTGTGTATTAATCAATGTTCCCTGTAAGGTGTGTGTGTGCGTGTGTGTGTGTGCGCGCGCACACCTACTAAAATGTCTCCGCACACATGTTTTACCCTCCGCACAGTCAATATTATATAAGAAAGTTTCCATTGCCAGATTTTAGTTTTGCTAAAAATATACATTTTAATGAAAAATTGTATGTGTGTTTATGGGGGGGTGTAAATTTATCGCACCGCCACTGCACAAATGCGTCGAAGATCCGCCACACACAATAGAAAAATTAGAGGGAACGTTGGTATTAATGTTATTTTGTATAATCAACAGTAGGTTCGAGGCGTATATGATGACTGGAGAGCTGATGTTGAAACTGTCGAGGACTGAACGTTCCAGCGAAGGTATTCTTGGTGGAGGACCTCCGGCACATCCCCACAGACACCACCACGCACCCAGACATCGAACACCGGATTACGACATTAACACGTAAGCATGTCTTTATGATCATTATCTCCATAAGTCCCTCAAACTTTAATGTAAATATGCATTTGTGAACGATTTTATCTAGTATTTTCCGTTAGAAACCATCATGAGATTACAAAAGAAGTATCATTATTCAACCTGTGTGCTGACTCAATCATACTATTGCATAGTTTATTCTATGCTGCCATCTTTATACACCAATGAGAAGTAATTTCTTATACAATTCAAAATGACTTATGTCAAGATTAATAATATTCTTTTCTCTGATGGGAATGGAACTCAGGACGCTGGTACAGAAGACTAATGTCTTTCCACTATGCCACAGTCGTCGACATATATAATAATATTACTTTTTTACTTGTGTTATCTTTTATGGCCTTTTATTTTTAATGTATTACTTTGCAAATTTTCACTTGTATACATTGTGAATACTGTAAAGTTGCAGATAAATGATGACTTATATGTTGCTACTAGTTATACACTCATTCATATTCCGTAACTGTTTGTATTTTTTAATGAATAAATAAATATTAATAGACTTTACTTGGATATACTGCCTTTTAAATAGGATATTAATTTATTAATTCAATAATGAACTATCCTTTAGTATTATTATACAGGTGTCATTTTATTTTGTTCAATGAAAAATTATTTAATGGTTGAAGTACTAAAACATGCAATATAATTGTTATATTTCAGGTATAACTCCACCCCCGTATCACCAATAGAGAGTCGTGCCTCAGTACCACCAGTACAGCGGTACAACTCTACACCCGCCTCTACTGGCCTAGACAGGCAAAACTCTAGATGTTCACAGCCCACAATGCCAGAACCTACTCCCTATGTGTAACTATATTGTTTCATTTCAATAAACTGTTATTTATATTTTTATTGGAAGGGATTTCTGGATTCAGCCAAGGCCCATCCAGGGCTGCCGAGCTTATGATGGAAAGAATATTGCTATTGACACTTAGTAAAATATAATTATTATTATTTTTTTATCTGAATAATCAAGAAACCCCAAAGGATATGTAAATTCCAGTTAATCCTAGTAAATGTTGGGGGAAAAAAGTTATATTAACTCCTACAAATATTGCTGTAAATTGAATTTTTAGTCAAAATGAATTTATTTGAAATTTAAACATGTGATGTTTTGATGTGTTGATATGATGAGGGAATAATGTTTTGTTTTTATAATATAAAAGAGATAATAAGCAGTCACACACTCTTGTTTTACATTCTAGCATTAAAATATATTCAATACACTATGGACAAAGGACAAACGACAAACTACATAATCATTCCAAAGTTGTGGAATTTCCTTCCAATCAAAACAATAAAAGCTTTTTTACTTTTGGTTTGTGAATACATCGAAGCTAAGGTGAAACTCGCCTCCAAAAAATTTGAGCGTACTATATAGAGTGCGTAGATATTTTACTAAGACCCAGATCTGTATACTCTACAAAGCGCAAATTCGTCCAACTATTGAATATGGTAGTCACCTCTGGAGTGGCGCCCCCCAATACCCACTGAATACCCTCGATGCTGTCCAAAGGCGTGCTATACGTCTGATTGATGATCCATCACTGACTGATGGATTGCAATCACTAGAACACAGACGCAGAGTCGGTATTTTATGTTTATTCTATAGATACTACCACGGGAATTGCTCAGAAGAACTTGCATCTTTGGTCCCTCCTCCACCCACTCGCAACAGAGTCACTCGCTTTACTCAATCGCAGCACCTATTCACAGTGGACCTTCAACATATACGAACAAGTCGCTTCTCGAACTCCTTTATTAATACAGCAGCCCGACTGTGGAACGATCTTCCGAATTCTGTGTTTCCACCTTCGTACAACTCGGGTCTTTTTAAAATCCGAATTAATAAACTCTTTTCTAGATTGCAAACCCCTCCCAACGCTACGTAGTGCGCTTCTGCGGAAGAGTAAAATGGACCCAAATCCTAATAGCTGGTGTCCCCTACGTGGACATGTTAAAAAAAAAAACATAATGAACTCACATGCCTGAAACAATCACTCTTCTATTAAAAATTTTGTCTAATGATATGCCAAAAATACCATTTGGGATTATGCATATACTTATTAATATTGTAAAAAATATATAACACTGTGACTTGAGCTGTATAAAAAGTTATATTTTTCTTCTGTTAATTAATATGGCTGTTGTTTTCAGATTTAATTCTACCCCAACCTCTCCCAGCGATGTCAGATGCGGTAGAACGCTGAGTCCTCCATCGGTGGGACAGGGCAGTCCTGCACCACCCTCACATCATGTCATGGGATGTGTTAGGACCAGTCGTTCAGAAGACCATTTGCAGGTGATCAATTGTATTTTGCATGACATCTCATACTGTTTTGTGGCCTGACTGACCAAATCTACCATAAAATATCAATACATAATTACAATCAAATCAGTAGCAATGTTGTCAGTACAGTACAATCTCGCTAATCCATCACTTCACTGTACATGTATGTCCAGAAATTCCACTACAGATTTAAAAAAATCTTTATTTCATCTCTAAGTTTAGTTTATTTTTGTTTTATCAATAAACTATTATTTACTACATTACATACTTACATGAATTTTTACTCATTTTACCTACATTCCAGTAATCCAAGATTTCCACTAATCCGCACTTTTTTGCCTTCATTAGTGAGGTTGTACTTAATTTTGCTTTTTTTTATTTCGGACGGCAGAGTTTCCACTCTGAATTACTGTATGATTATTTAACCATTTGGTAGAATTCTACCATAAATTAACATTAGTAAAAACCGTTTTGTTTCTGCATTTTTATCTACTACATCTATAGTTATTTTATCCTACTAGGACATTGTCCTAGTGAAACGAAATAGGCTTTAATCAGTTTCAACAAAGTTATTTTAGATATTTTACTTATATTGAGACAAGAGAGGGTTGTTTTTTTTTTGTAACAAGTAATTATATACATACACATCAAAGTTTAACAATACATTTTTTTTTTACAAAATGATACTTAAGAACGAGATGCGGAACGTAAACTGCTTCATTAGGTTAAAATCCTGTTCTGAAGCAGCTTATAATTAAATAAGTATATGGTTTAGGTGTGCGTGTGTGTCATTGCATGTTAATATAAAGTAGTTTATTTATCACTGCCTTGTCTGTTTTTTTACCCACTTTTTTAATCCACATTTAAAGCTATTTATATTTTTAGTTTTTTTCAATTCAATTGTAAGCAAATTGAAAATTTTTACTCCAAGGAAATGAAAATTTCTTTATCCATAAGTTGACTTGGTTCTCGGTATCTGTATATTTGCTTGTCTAGTCTGACGTGTAGTTTGGGTCGATTGGAAGTGGTTGAGGTGTGAATAAATGCAATATATATTATAAAATAAATTTATTATTTATTTACCCTTTATCACACCATATATATAATGACAACAATAAGTAGATTATTGCTGCCCAACTAGGAAATCCTGTTCTAGGGCCAGCAGCTTACAATTTTTATTGACAAATTATATGCAATTATGAACCAGATGATTGTTCCCGTTCCACACTAAATAGGTACACAATCTCAACTTTCCGCAAAATATATTATGGTATATTTTCTCCCCCAACTCACTTTCACAAGAGTCACTATCCACCACATCCAATCTAAAGAACTCTTGTACTTCAGATAGGTGGATATGATTTATGTGATTATATTTGTTATAAGTATTTTAGTTTCAGAAGGAGTCATCAATGAGTGCCGTAGCAATTGATATTGATGATGATGACGTCACATCTTCATTGAATACATTATTGGACACACGGCCTGACTCTAGAAACAATTCTTCGGGAAGACAACCAGCAACACATCCTACTGATAGGTAAACATTGCCACTATTATGTTTTTATTATTGCCCTGGATATATTATATGGGTCTCGCCTTAAACCTCCTTGGGTTTTTAAAGAACAATGTATATGGTACCTTATTATCAGAAAATTTTCCTTGATCTATTAGAGGTGTTGGTTACTTTTGATGATGCCCAAAACAAAAATATATGAAATCAATGACCAAGGTCTTTTTTTTTCTAATTTTACATTGTTTTAATCGTTTGAACTGCCACATGAGCGTCCAGCTGTAGTAAACATTATATAAAAAATCAATTTTTGAACATGTTTCTTACGAAGGTAATTTTTCAAGTAATATATTGTTTGTAGGTATTGTGTTATTTGTTTTTTATCGACATTGTGAAAATTTAAAATGCTTTCATTATCTCTTTAATGACTTCAAAATACCCATGTATGGCTGCCGATTAGATAGTTAATTAAGTTCCCAATCAATTTGATTTTTGTTGAATCGTTCCAGAATTGTTTGGACATACAATGCACCAGTATCAAGTTCCTCAGAGAAGAATGCGTCTTTGTACAATGGTTCCAGTTCTACAACAGCCACGTCTAATTCTACTTCTGTTTCTGGAGGAATTTCACCACAAAGGTCAATATTTCATTCAGCATAATATATTTATTTTCCTATATCTTTCTACCACATATTCATGCAATGTTGATAATATTAATAAGAGTTTTTATAGTGCCGTTTGATGATTCAGGAACATTCCAAGGGCGTTGATTGTTCTGTCTTGTTTTGCTCGCTGTTTACAGTCAGTCCTTTACCATAAATGTTAATTCTAAATTTGATATTATTTATTTTATAAACTTATAAGACAAATCCACCTTATAAATATTATGAATTTGCTAATCTAAAGTACATGATTCCATTTTAATTAAAATATTATAAAAACTAAGGAAGCTATACTTATCAGATTGATAAGGTTGTACAATAAAACAATATATGATGTATAAATAAATACATCATACATCAGATGGGTGGTGGCAGAGCGGTTAGAGCGCTGAGTTAGTAATCCAGTGGTCGCAAGTTCGAATCCTGCCATGACCAATTTCACTCACCTATGGCACAAGCATTTATGCTTAATTTAGGAAACGTATGATGATGTATATGTACTTGTTACTACAAGGACATATACATTCTTTTTAAAAATATAAAATAAATAAATAAAGATATAAAAATAACACTGATCATTGCTATGATTTGTGTTATTTTTATTATTCTTTTTTTTTTAACTCTCTTTTCATTTTTATTCTCTTTGTATTTTTTTTCTCTTACTCCATTATTTTATTTTTTTTTTCTTATCACTAAATTAGTATTGTACCAATTTAACTAAGAGACTTCACGTTGCTCGGGTTGGTTGGAAGAAATTGCCTTATGGCAATAAACCTGCCTTTGTACACATGTACATAAATTATAAAATAAATAAATATCAACATCTCTTCTACCTTAAAAAATCTATATTGAATTCAAAAGAGTATTATTTTTTTGTTTTTATTGCATTCTTATACAATATTTTATAACTAAAATACTCAAATTTTTTTACACAATTTTAAACAATACAGGACCCCAGAGAGCTAACAGCAAAAAAACAACAGTAACAATAATTATTCAACAAATGAATCTTAAAAAATAATAAGTTAAGACATAGCACTTTTACATTTATTATCCTCATCAAACAATAATTCATGCATTTATAATTTGCTTCTCCAATACATGCAGACAATATTTTGGATTTATTTATTTATTTATAATTCAATTACATAACATAATTTTGTCAGCCATCGTTTTAAATTGTGTTTTCAGTCTGGATCTGTGAGACGATTAATATCGTAAGTCTCCAGAATGTGGCAACTTTTTATTGGGTGCGTGTCAAAATAATATTTGGCATAGTAACTGTTAGTTGCCCGAGAAGCAATATAAATTAAAAATAATTACACAATAGTTTCCCCCCGTTAGGCAGCCAAACGACCTCCCGTATTGGGGGACTTTTCAAATATTATTTAGTTATTTGTTGTTTATATTGTTTATCTATTGTTATTTGTGTGTTTTTTTTTCACAAATTTCAGTTTAATATCACTCACAGGTGGTTATTTATATTAAGTAGTATGTTTATCTAAAAAATATAACAGATATGTATTAAATTGATTGTCATATTCAAGTATTTCATATTGGTATGTATGTACCTCTAGATAATTCATAAATAATTAATAATGTACAGAGATTATCTCTAATGATATAGAATATGTACAACGGTTATGTCAATACTTTTTTATTACCTTTAAGAAATTGTCAGATTAAATGATTTTCAAACTAGAATCATCTCATGTATTTGTACGTGTTGTTATTTTGTGATTTTATTTTATAAAGAACGTTATTTAATTATTAATCTTATTTAATTATTAGTTGTAAGGAAACTACAATCTATTATTAATATCAGAAGTAAACTTATTTAATTGATTTTGTGATATTAAAATTAATGATCTATTAAATTTTTTTGTGGTTTACCACCCATTTTGAGTGTTGCCTTTTTAGGGGTGATGAGGCTGGTGTGTGGAGATACACACATGTATCATGTTTTCTTTTATAATGTAATACACTTACACCTGGTTACCCACATTTTGAGATATGCTGTGATGGTATATATTATGTAAAGTTATATATTTTCTTCAAGTGCCATCTCCTTTGCAAAGATTGGCGATCATCAGTACTATATCCCTGCAGGTTAATAAAAGGTTTTATATTTTTTGCAGATCTCTTTCTCCCGCTTCGCCGACGAGTGTCTCAAGTTCCGTTATGTCAAGCGCCTCTATCTCTAGTCGAACCCCACCTTCGGGAGGTAACCAAGGGGACTCCAAGGCTGTTCCTCAGCCGCAGCACAGCATTTCGGAGGCTGTCTCCAACATATCCTCGCCCGACTACCAGGATCAGGGTGTGGACATGTTCAATGGAAGGGAGTGCATGGAGGTGTCCGACCCCAGCGACTCTGACTCCACAATTCTAGTCTCGGAGCCGTGCAACAAGAGAGTCAAGTGCGGTCAGGGTGGCAACCCCCCGTACATGACTAGTACCAACCCCACCTACGATAGTAATAGTAGACCCGACTCCTACACGGACAGTCAGGATCATAGAATTGTGATACAAGTTAAGGGACCTGATAAGCAAGATAGACTGAGCAATACATGTGACGGCGGTAGTCCGTCCATGCATAGGAATAGTAAAGGAAATATTAACGGTGATACTGGACAGCATACTCCCGAAGCTCACGGATATCATGTGAGTCATATTTATATATTATCTCATTATTTACTCTAGTGAATTATTTTCTGGGTTTATTTTGGTACTGAGTTGTTTCAGTACCAAAAATATAAATATATTTTCATTCTTATTCTTCTCTATGTGTCCTGTCGGGTCCCCCTGACGTTGACGATCACTCTTTCCCTGTCCTGTGCGATGCGGAATTCTTCGAAACTTGAAACTCTTACAAAGATGGGAATGGGCAAAGAAGAAAAATATTCTGTGTTTATGTGTTTGTTTCTTTTTTACTTTGATTTTTATTTGAGTGGTGTCATAAAAAAAAAATGCTCATCTATTCATGTGCATATTTTGATTGTAAAATTAGTTAACTCGATTGAAAATAGCTGAGCTTTATTTTAAAAAATAACTACTCATACATGGATCAATTCAAATGATATACAAACATACAAAAAATAAAATGGAATAATTTGAACAGAATACATTTGTATATTTTTTGTCAGAGTATGATAAATTGTTTTGTTTAATATTTACTAGTACATATATCCATGGAGTTCTACAATCTAAATGCCGTCTCGTCGTTGAAATGAAATATTTGAAACCATCAATTTTTGATTACTTCAATGTTATTTTTGTTTGAAATTTTATTTATAATGAGAGCAATGTATTGTTTTAGGAATTACGTGATGAAGAGATGTGTATGGGTTCAATGTGCTCTTCTCCCGAGGATGCATGCTCGGAAGCTGATGCAGATTCTCTTCATTCTTTCCACTACAGTCCCAAGGCTGTAGATATACCATCTGCCATCAGATTAGCTAAGAGATTATATAGTTTGGATGGATTCAAAAAATCAGATGTTTCCAGACATCTTAGTAAAAAGTAAGAAAATTTTATTTTATTATTATCGTTATTACCAGACAGGTAGTTATGCCGTATAGTATTGTTTGTGGTGTTGCTAGTCCTTCAACTGTCGGCCTTTGTGGCTCAGTTAGTTGGATATCTGATTGCTGAGTCAAAGGTCCTGGAATCGATTCCCGGTGGAGACACAGTTTTTTAATGTCTGCAGTCAAGATATCTGAGACGATAAATATCGTAAGTTTCCAGAATGTGGCAACTAATTGGGTGCATGTTAAATTAATATTTGACATGGTACATGATAGTTATCCAAGAACCTGCAAATTCCTGCCATAAAGAAGATATATAAGTTGTTTAAAGAGTTTAGATCCGATGAGTCAACCATTCCACTCTTTAACCACTGTTGAACAATTAATGTACTTATAGGTTCAGTTTGAACTTTTGTTTATCCAATCACTTCAATATACGGCCCTTAAATTTAAATTAAGAAAATGTATTGATCGCATCTCTTATATTTTGTTGTTATTAGAATGTATGAAATTAACCAATGCTATTTTGTGTTCTAGCAACGATTTCTCGAAAGCTGTAGCGGAAGAATATCTTAGATATTTCAGTTTTGAAAAGGATACATTGGACGGTGCACTTAGGAAGTTTTTAAAACAGTTTTGCTTGACCGGTGAAACACAAGAAAGGGAAAGAGTGTTAGTTCATTTCTCAAGGAGATTCTTAGACTGTAATCCTGGAACTTTTAATTCTCAAGGTAATTCTAATATTTGTATTTTCAGAGTAGACTTTGTGGTACTTTTTTTGGTAATATTATTCAATAAAGTTTAAAAAAACATCTCCTCCTTAATCCTGAAACCTGTTAATTTATGAATGTTTCAGTAGTTCTTAAATCTTTCCTTTGATTAGAAGTTGAAGGATTCCATACTTGTCACCTCTTACAACATGATTATTTATCTAAGTTTGTATCTCCTAAAAGTTTTTAAGAGATTGTTTATGTAATATACTGTGAAGTACCGGCTTAGAATAGTACTTCCACTCTTTATTATAATCTTTTTCGTGTGTTCCATAATCAGAATCGAAAATACAACAGACAAATTAACATCTCGCATAGTTCAGCAATGAGGTTCACCACCCATTTTTAATGTAGTGCCCTCTTAAGTGAGACAAGACAGGTGTGTGGAGATACACGCATGAGTTGTGCTTCTTTTTATAAGGTTATGCATACCCATATAACTGTCGCTGGTTACTCCACATAGGCTTTGCCGTGACGGTATGTATAAATGTTTAAAAGATGAAATTAAATAAATAATTTGTATATGTTTCAGATGCTGTTCACACATTAACATGTGCAATAATGCTGCTTAATACTGATCTTCATAGTCAGAATGCAGGAAGGAAGATGACTTGTACAGAGTTTATTGAGAACCTCGCTGACCTCAACGATGGAGCCAATTTTCCCCGAGAAGTACTCAAATCTTTGTATGCTGCAATTAAAAATCATCCGCTGGAATGGGCTTTGTGAGTATTTGAATTCAAATAAGATTTTAACTTTTAACAGGTTCTTAAAGGTTCATTCTATTAAATACAAAGCTGACTTGTACGCTTCCTCAATAAATTATAAATTGTAAATTCTTTTTTAAGTGCCTTTTCACACGTCCCGGTAAGCGCCGGGTAATTGTATGGGCTTGCATGCCGGTGCGTATGAAAGCTACCATATGTGCCCATACACTTGGCTGCCTTTACCGGGACGTGTGAAAAGGCAGTAACAGTGTGCTATAACAGATTTTTTGATAGATATAATTATTATCTTTGTTTTTAACTCATTTTTTGATAGATATAATTATTATCTTTGTTTTTAACTCATTTTTACTATACTTATTCAATTATTTTTGTTATTTCCAATTATTGCTGTACTTTTATATTATAATGTATTCTATATGCTTATTTGGTAATTACTTTACTTACTCATTAAGTAAATATTTGGTAATTAAGATGGCATATAACGCTAAATCTAGTGACTGAAAACAAGAAATATTAAAACCGCCTTATACTCTATAAAATTATGTGTTAGTAAGGGTAACTATTGCGTGCGTTTAAAATGTTTATACATGATTAAATTTATCAAAAAGCCAAAAATTGTTGACTTTGCATTGAACAAACCTTACTTGATACAAAAAAACTTTATGGGACATTCACCTTTATTTTATGCACTCTTTAAGCACATAAAAGGCCAAGCTGAGAACACTCTTTTTAACGGGTGAAGAGCCAACGAAAAAAAAAAAAGCACATAAAAGATATATTTCTGTATGTCATATAGTTATGGAGTAATTTAAAAAAGATGCTGTAAAATATGATATTTTTAATATCTCATTTAGGGAAATCAATGCTTCTTCTTCTTCGTCTTATGTTAGGCCTAAGGGCCTGTTATTTGCAGAGACGTTGTTCTCCTGCGAGGTTGAGTCCCAGCTGTCCTTCCACCTCTTTGGTGGTCTGCCTGGTGGTCGTCTTCCTTCAAATCAATGCTAAATTTTAAAATTGTGTGATGAACATTCATAGAGGAATGTTTAAAAAGTAGCGTCTAGTCCCAGCTCTTCTTTTCTGCATTCTTAGGTTAGGTTTGTTTATAATAATAATAGCGACTCGCGTGATCGAGTTGTTATATAAATTGAATTATAAATTATTGTAAGTTAAATTTACATTTTTTATATAATTTTTCGCATTTAATATAAAATTTTACAGCTCATTTGACTGAATACTACGAGATCTCAACCGGAAACAAAATGCGAATTGTAGATGCTAGTGTTTAAAATACTTATATTTTTTTTTAGAAAAACACTTTTTAATATTCTTGAGAAGTTCATTACAAATTAGTATGTTTAGGTTTAATAATGTTAGATATTCCCTATATTACCCATCAATTACTGATTCCTGAATTGTTTTGTTTTAGAAAATAATTTTTAGTTATATATTACAACATCAAATTCGACTGTGGTTTTTTTAAATATTTGTATACATTTTTCAGAGATTCTGATGCTACAGAAGCGGGTGAACCAAATGAAAATTCAGGGTCTCGTGGTAGTGATGGACATTCTGCCAAGAGCGGGTCTTCAGTTGGATCAAATCCCTTCCTCGATGTACCCGATAGACAACACGCTGTTGAGTATAAAAAAGGATATGTCATGAGAAAATGTTGCTACGAAGCTAATGGAAAAAAGAGTAAGTTTTAACAACTCATTAAAGATGAACAATTAAGAATAAAATTCAGATGGGTCGTTGGCAGAGCGGTTAGCGCGCTGGGCTAGTAATCCAGTGGTCGCGAGTTCGAATCCTGCCTCGACCGAATTCGTTCACCTAAGCACAAGCATTTATTTGCTTATTTTAGGGAACGTAGGAAGATGTATATGTACTTGTTTAACCTTTGGTGTGTTCACGGTACGGATCCGTACCAAGTACAACATACCCCGTAGTATGTTACTGGTACGGATCCGTACCAAGAGGTATTGTGTTTATTTTTTTCAATTTTAAATATTATGCAAGCAGTAAATAAGGTTTAGATTCACTAATCCTAATGAATTATTTTACCATAAACAAAAAACATCCGGTCAAAATATGTGACTAATTCGTCATTCAATACTGTTGAAGTTCAACCAAGTTTGAATGTGCTGTGCCGCGAGTCGAAATTTTGTTTTTGTGGAAAAGAAATACGTAAATAACTAGAAAAGTTAAGTAATTGTTATATTTCGTTACTATTTACTAAAATAAGGTGTGTACGTAAATAAAAATTGTAATTTTGTGTCATAATTATCGAAAAAATCTTGTTAAAAATTTGAAACGGTAAAAAAGAAGTGCGTAGTACAAATTTGTTCGAGTGTTTTCTACGTATAGAAGAGTACTTTGAGTGAACCACTTATTTCATTTTGAAGATAATTTTGTTGTGAACAAATATCCAACAGATTCCAATAAGTTTTTTACAATAAATTCAAATGGTGTGATAAAAATATTTTGCAATTGAGAAATACATCACCAAACAACACACACACAAATGCAAACAAAGATGGCGGCTCCTTATCTGTATACAAAATACCGTACATACTGGGGACGGATCCGTACCGCTGTCCAATACGAAACGTGCGCCAATTTCAAATTTTACCAATACATACGCAAGTAGTAGACCAAAGACAACCGAGACAAATGATTTTTTGTTCACTTTTTTATTATTGACTGGTTAGAAATTTATTACGTCGTATGATAGCTATTTTTTTCTTCTTTCCAATGATATACAATATGTTGGGCATTTACGTCAAGGTCATTTACAAGAAGCAATATGAAATTGTACTACTAAAATGGTGCTATGTTCAGTTTATTTGCCCTAAAATCAATTTTTCACTTTAGATTGTGAATTTTTATGTTGTATTTATGAAATACGATAACCAACTTGTGTAAAAAAGTGATTACTAACATCTAAGACCAAATAATTACGTCTTGCGAGTATCTGAAAGTCAAGTTTGACGAAGTATAAAATGGCGTAAATGCGTATTGGATTTGCAGTTTTCAAATCGGAAATAATAACTCATTTTCCTCTAAAGTATTTATTTTCTTTGCATCATATGATTGCTTTTTTATAGCTCCAAGTAGAAAACATGAAAAATCGGGAATTGAAATAAAACATATATTGAAAATTCCTCGTTTATTGAGATGGGAACTGTTACAAGTTGAATTCTATATTCAATGGCCTATATAAAATAAATAAAACATGTGTTCAAATAAAAAAATATTGTAAAAGGTTGGTTAGTTGTCTAGCTTTAGATAATAACCGCAAATTTATTTCGTCCCGAAGCATAATTAATTATTTTTATTTATTTTTTTTTTTTTTATTTATTTATATATATAGAAATAAAATATAACAATTTAACAATTTAAATACTTATAATAGCATACACAAAAAATATTTTATTCATATTACCCCCCAAAAAGAGCTTATACTCGTGGTTTGGGGGGGATTCCTATATAAACTAAAAATTAATCTTCATTATCATAATTCATCAAAAACCAATAATGTACACAATATCAAAAGAAAAATAAAGAACAGAAAAAAACATGCAATTAAAATACAGAGCAGAAAAAAACATGCAATTAAAATAAATTAAATATTAAACAATTCCATTAGAAAGTTATAAAATAAAAAGAGACTTAACAGCATTTTTATAGTTATCAAAATCAGTTGTATTTAATTTATATTTACCGGTCAGCTCATTAAACCATTTAACACCTTGGTATGTATAATGGAGCTGGCCGGTAGTCGTTTTTAATAATGGTATATCAATGTTTGTCTTTCTTCTTGGATGTTTTCTTGAATTAGTGGTTGGATATAAATTTCTTATGAAATGATCTTTAAATATCTGGTAAAGAGAGGCTCTTTTAAAAAGTGAATTTATGTTGAGAACATTAAAATCCTGATAAAGTTGGTTTGTTGGATAATCAAAAGGTTTCTTAAGGATGATTTTAATAATGGTGTTTTGGACTATTTGTAAAGGCTTTAAATTAGTTTTGAAAGCTGCACCCCATCCTATAATCCCATATTGTAATATAGATTGTGCAAATGCAAAATAAACCTGTTTTAATGATTTTAATGGAATTATTCGACGTAATTTAATGAAAACATAATATAATTTTCTTATTCTAATGACTATTAAATTTATTTGTTCTTTCCATTTAATGTTGTTGTCGATCATGATACCAAGATATTTTATACTTTTCGTGCGTTTTAATTCAGTGCATTTATTCTGGCAAATCTCATGACTTTCATGATGATGAATTTTCAGGAACAGGTTATTAGGAGCATCTCCAACGAGCGTGAAGGGTATGAAAAAGGTTTTGTCAGTATTTAAAGATAATAGGTTATCATTGAACCACTTTTTTGCTATGTTAATGTCATTATTAGCATCTTTAGTTACCTCTCTCCAATTTATATTTTCATTCAGTTTTATTGTATCATCCGCAAAAGAAATAATTTTTCCCTTAACATTGAGTTTAAGCAAATCATTAACGTAGATAATAAACAAAATAGGACCAAGAACGGTTCCTTGCGGAATTCCGAATTGAGATGTCTCGAAGTCACTTGTGAGGTCATTAATTCTGACAAACTGTTTCCTTTGGTATAAGTAGCTTTGAATCAATTTTTTAGCATTTCCAGTAATTCCTATTGTATTTAGTTTATTAATCAGTTTATTATGAGACACACTATCAAATGCCTTACGAAGGTCGAGGAAAATTCCCAGAGATTTATGTCCCTTGTCAAGAGCCTTATATACATGTGTTGTAAGTGCAGCAATAGCATCTTGTGTACCCATTTTTTCTCTGAATCCAAATTGATTGGGACTTAAAATATTTTTTTTATAGATATATTGTGTCATTTGTTTTTTTAATAATCCTTTCAAAAATTTTGGCAATGTTAGAAATCAATGATATGGGTCTATAATTTGAAACATTCTTTGCATCACCCGACTTGTAGATTGGAGTTACAATCGTTTTTTTATAAATCGAAGGGAATATGCCACTTGAGAGGCTTACATTTACCATATGTGTTATAGGTTTACTTAAATTGTCAGTATTTTGTTTCAATATTAAACTGGTAATTCATATAAATGTTATTAATTTTCATATAAATGTAAACACCTCCATACGGGCTGTCGAGATAACGGTATACTCAAACATACGACCATTAAGCAATTTGCGAACAAGGTCAAACACACCAAAGGTTAACAAGGACATATTCATTTTTTTGTAAAAAAAAAAAGGACTTGTGTCACGGGCCTGCCCAATGCAAAAACTTCATACAAAAACTGTATGTACCTGTGAAACCTGCGCGAACTTCTTTTGAGTGTTTCTGTATAAACATGAAGATAAAATATTGTTATATTTGGGTTGGCAACAGTAGATCACTGTATTAATTGGACTCATCAAGCGAAAGAATGCGGGTGACGTCACCTATGCACAAACCAATTTTAGTGCAAGAAAATACTCTAGATTGTTTCAATTGATAAAATCGATGGTATGCAGCATATTACGTATCACTTTTTTCCTTAACTTTGCAACCATACATTTGCAACAATGCTCTAAAAAAATGTCAGCCACAATCACTCATTTGTCGAGCCCTACAATCTGTTTTTACTAACTCAAAGATGATATGCAAACATGTCTATGGTTTTTATTTCATTACAGCTGTGTTGGGAAATAATCCAAACATTATCTGATGATTTCTGATCTAAAAAATTATTAGAGATCTGAATTATTCGCGTTATTGAGACCTGAATTATAGCGAAGCTTTATTGAATACCAATAATGTGATTTTATTTATGTGTTTTTTACGAAATCAATCCCAAAGTAAGGACAATTGCCACGCCGCCGACGTAGCTGCCGTCGTGGAAATTTTTTAGATTTTGGATTTTTCAAATCGACATGTCTAGTATAAAAATTACAACTTCTTCAATAAATAAGGCGCACATGGAAGTTAATAACTTCATCGGGCGATAGTGTGATCGGCACGCATTAAGGAATTGATTCATCGACTGATCCGTTTGTAAAATTGTGTATTGTATATTTATAATAAAAACATATTAGTTCTGGTTGGTTGGAAGAAATTGCCTAATGGCAATAAGCCCGCCAGTGTGCACAGTGTGTTTATATTATGCACAAAAAGTTTGAATAAATAAATAATTATTTTGGGAATTCACATAAATATGATATTATGTCATTTGTGTCATCCCTACTGTCTACAGGCACTGATCAGCAAATCTACCAATAGTAGCATTATTATTATTTATTATTATTGCCATACTGGCAAGCTGTAGTGACTTTATGCCAAATGAATTTGCATCATATATTTCGCAGATGGGCGCTTCCCATCATATTTAATACCTTCATGACTTGTGTAATATATATTTAGTGTCTGACCGAACATTCACGGCTTCAGCCAAAAATAAGCCAAAGTTTTTTATTAGCCACTACCAAAAAGTTAAAATTGGGTAATTATCATTGTTTAAACCAGGGGTGTCAAACTCAATTTTGCAGAGGGCCATATGATATTAAATTTAGAATGTGTAGGAGGGCCAGATTGAAATAAAAAAAATGTACTGAATTATTATAACATTTTATTTATTTAATTATATAGTATATAATATACGGTTGTTAAAAATTATATCAAAGTTGGTAATTATTTTGAGCTGTAGTGTACGCATTTTAAAACTTCCGTAGAGGAATCAAGTGAAGTCTAAAAGCCCTAAAAACATGATTCTTCTTTCTGTGACACATTGTGATCGCCGGCCATATCTTTGACATGACTGGTTTAAACAGTTAAACCTGGGTTGCCAAGTCTGACCAACCGGCAGAATCAAAACCATCCGTTTCATCGATATAATTATCTTATGGAGTTCTTCAATGTGTTAAGATATTATAGATCTCCATATCATAATCATATCCATGATATGGGTAAACATGAATGGTTTTGATTCCGCCTATAAAAATGATGTTGATAACTCTTGCAAAGTAGATAGGCACTTATTTTATTATTACTAATGTATAAATAATAAATAGTTCCTCCACACCTTGCATCAATATTTTTATACAATATTATTATAAAATTTCTTAGTAAAGTCAAACCTTCAGATTTGGCTTTGGCCAAAGGTTACAGCTAGGACCACACATTTGGGTTCGGTCAAAATCTGACCTTCGGTCGGACACTATGAATTGGGTAATGTATGTATGGCTTTGTTAACACACTCTTTTATTGTACTAGTTGTATTAATTTGTTTTATTTTGTCAAGTTATACTAAACTAAAGAATATTTATTACAGCTCCATTTGGCAAACGAGGTTGGAAAATGTTCTACTGCACACTTAGAGATTTGATATTATATTTACATAAAGACGAACATGGATTTAGGAAAAATCAAATGTCAGATAATCTTCACAATGCTATTAGGTATACCTATTACTAATATATTGTTTATACATACATGCACATATTATTATTTATGTCTTTTCCTCAATTGATCCTTTATATTGTTTTTCAGAATACATCATGGATTAGCTACAAAAGCAACAGATTATACAAAAAAACAACATGTGTTCAGATTACAAACTGCCGATCAAGCAGAATATCTTTTTCAAACAAGGTATATACATATATATAAATAGCTCTTATCTTGCATATATTTTAACAGTCTTCTTTTAAGAAATGTAAATCTTATATATCTCAAAACAGGAAGAGAAAAGTACATCATTGATCATTTTCAGCTACGCAAAATTCTCTAGCTAAGCCTTTTGTTGTATCTATAGATTACATATTTATAAATTATAATTTCATTTGTTTTTTTCTTGAATATTACCAAATACTTATTGAGAAAGGGATGATTTATTCAGTATATTTTTTTATTGCAGACACTAGATAGCCGTCAGAATAATTGTTTAATTTTCGTCATTTTCAATTGTACCAGTTGCATTTTACAAAATTATCAACTTATTTATTTTTATTTTATACATCTCGATATTTATTACATTATTTATAAATTAATACTATCTTATAATACTATACAAAAACTAATAAAGGTGAAATTTAACTACAAATTTGTATAACCTTTATGTGAATTTTAAATGACTGACCAAAAAAATATACATGGGTGTAAGAGATGGAGTGAATAGTAGGGGCCGCCCCAGAAAGGGATGGCATGACCATGTGAATGATATTTTGAAAGAAGGAAATATAAGAAGCTTGAATAATCGACGAGCATGTATGAGACGATGCATGTATGTAAAGGAAGCTAGGAATGTATGCAAAAATAGAGGAGTATGGCGCTCGGTTCTCTCTGCTTACCCTGTAAGGGATATGGCGTGATGGTATGTATGTATGTAATTTAAAATGTAGTAGAAACAGTCTTGCTAACTAATTATTGTGCTGATATTTTATCTTATAAGTGGTGTTTGATTTTTTTTTATATATTTTTTATACTTGATTTCAGTGATTCCAAAGAGTTGCAGTCATGGATTGACACCATTAACCTAGTTTGTGCATCATTCTCCGCGCAGCCATTAGCTGGTGCTGTCGGCTCTCAAAGAAAGTTTCAAAGGCCTCTCTTGCCGTGTACTCATACCAAATTTACCTTGGTTAGTATAAGTCTTCATTGCAATTTTTCTTCATCCCATATAATTTTTAATAGTAATAAGATAAAATATATTCCTACCATAAATAAATAAATTATTACAAAAAAATAATAAAGGAAGAAGAGAATGGAGGATGCAGAAAGAATATTAATTAGAAACTATTTGAAAATTACAATTACTCGATTTTCCACAAATATTTGTATAGTTTAAGGCAATCACATTAGTTAGGTAATAGTCTTGTTAAATTAAGAAATTCAGGGCTGCGTTCAGATAGAACACTCAATGTCGAGTGTCGGATTTACCTGAAGTTGCAGATTATGGCGTTTTTCACACCAATCTCGCTGAACTGTTTCGAGCAGTGTTTCAATGTGAATACAACATCAGGCGTTTTAAATGTTAAATGTCATTTATCATACAGGTTATATTTTCATTGAAAGACAACAATCATGGGCATGGGCAGTGGAGTAAATAATACTCTCTGACCTTTTATTGAAAACTTTTAAATGATATTTTTATTAAATTAACCTCTTTGAATGCATATTGTCATCAAACACAGCATCAACTGACATAACAGATCTATGTCAGAGATAAAATAGAAGTAAACTTATTACAGATAAAATAGACAGATAAAATAGATATAACTGTCAGAGCATTTTTCATCCGATGATAATACAGAGCGTTTGGAGTGTACACTCGACGTTCAATCTGAACTTGACAGAGTGTCTTCAGAGTGTTTCCGTTTGCTTCCGGTTATTCTGAACGGCTTAAAGCGTCACTAAGTACACTCGGCGTTCATTGTTAATGCAGCCCAGTGAATGTAAATGGCAATTGTGGTTTTTTTTAGGTATTCAGTAATTGAGAGTTGTAAATTATGTTACGGAGTAGTGAAAGTTTTTATATATTTTTTAACGCAGTTTTATTTATATTTCAGAGAGAACAATTACATGATCATGAAGATAGATGTGAAAAAATTGAAGCAGAACTGAAGCAACCGAGAGCTTCAGGATCTTCACATCATAATAGAGAAAAGGAGGCATATCTTCAGAGTGAGGTATGTAGTTATTATTGTTTTATTTATGTTGTGTATATATTTGCCGGAACATTAATAAACAATTTGCTACAGTGATTAATTTATCCAAAGAGAGTGTAATTTATTTTAAATTTCAAGGCAATATAAAATTTACAAAGGAAATTAATGAAGATCCATATTACATTATATTCACGTTTACACTTCATTCTTTGGCTTTCAAGGAATATGTAGGTATATTTGAAGTCTTACTGGATTTTGAAGAATAACGATATCTTAATTTTCAGTACATATGTAACTTCCAAAATAAGAATAGATAAAGGTATTTAATGAAAGGAATAAATTATGAAATTGTGCTAGAAAGCAAACCGATCAATTATACCAGCATAAGGCAATTGCAGGGATCCATTTCTTAAAAGAGGTCAAGTTTATTAAGATTAGCAGACTACGCTGGTTGGGTCATGTACACCGTATGGATGATCTGGAGCTCCCAAAAAGGGTGTTGACTAACAACCCAACCGGTAGAAGAAGCGTAGGGAGACCTAAGCTACGATGGTTGGACGGCGTTGTCGCAGATTGTCGGGCTATGGGCAGATTGTCGGGCTATGGGGCAGCAGAACTGGAAAGTGGCAGCCAACAATAGAGCAGTTTGGAGAAGATTCTTGGAGGCAGCTAGGACCCATCAAGGGATGTAACGCTGAGGATGATGATGATGATTTCATAAAAGAAAATATTTTATATAAATACAATAAACCAGAAATAAGTTCAAATACCTACTATACTATATACTATTATTTAACTCTCTAGAAAATAAAATACTTATACAAGCTTTAAAAATAATAAAAAAGGCTTAAAAAAATACCTGCAGTATCACGGAGGTACATGATTCCCCAGGTTGAATGAATTGGTTTTTTTTTTTTTCCCAGGTTGTTGAATGTATTGCACTACTAATAATTTGTTTTTATTTTGTCAGTTGAAACGCTACCGGACGTACGCTTACTTGCTGAGGTCACGTGTAACGCAGTGGGGCATCGACAGTGTCAGCGGTGGGGTGTCACTGATTGGGGAGGAGGGGGAGGGGGAGAACGGGAGCAGTGGAGCGGGAGTGGGAGGGGGGGTCCTGAGGCCACCCCCCCTCCCAGACAGAAACCCCCCTCCCCCATCCTCTACTTCATCATCGTCATCTTCCTCCGCCTCTACGACACCAGCATCCAGGTACAGTTACAGGCAGGCCATATATACGCCAGACAACGGAGACGTGCCATGACGAGTGATGGCCGTCTTCGCAGCATGCGTTCTCTGATGCGCCTTCTATCTTTCATTTGTTACTTCTTGTATTATTATGGCTATCATTGATGCTGTCAATTTAAAGTCGGGAAGTGTTTCAATAATATTTATTTTTCCTAACCTAAACTTACATAAAACAACAAAATATAATATAAAAAATAAGAAATAATGCTTATTAATATAAAAAATAATATCAGCTAAGATCCTTTAATATGAAAATCTAATAATTTATTTATTTATTTTTATTTTATTTCAGTTAACGGCTTTAATAGCCTTTTACATATTCACGTAAACAGAATTCAAACACAATTATACATAACAAACTATATTAAAAAAACAAATTTATATAAAAAAAATAATAACAAATGAATATAAAAAACGAAATAATAAACAAACAATAACAATATACATGAAAAAGATAATGTAATAAATTTCTCTATTTCAAAATTATTATTTTCCTCTCTGAGTCTTAACAAAACCCAATGCTTATAATCCTAAACCGGATTGTAAATTCAGATTCACAATTTTGTAAACAGAAAATACTATATTATTCTATACTAACAATTCAGATACAATAGCACTTAGTGAGCTATTATAGTGAACATGATCTTGCCTCAACCAATTTAATTCACCCATAATCACACGAGAATCATGTTTCTATTATTTGTTTAGTAGTTTTGCACTAATTAAATAATTAAAATGAAAACTGCAGACTAGGACCCGAATGCACAGTCCTAGGTACCTAAATACTAACTCCTAACCTCACTGGAGTATTTAGTATTTGCGTTGCAGAGACATCCCTAACTAAATACTACGCCAAACTTAAGGTCGATGGCATAGAATTTCACATTATTGTGTATGAAGAAAAGAGATAGATAGCTTTCTATGGGCTTTTTTTTTTATCCTTCTAGCGGCTTCTTCACGTCAGCTGGATATTAGCTCATTGTGAATGATTGGCTTCTAGAGGTCTTCTCATAGTCCAATCACTCTCGAATGAATCTTAAGATCTTCATTGGGCTGGCTTCTCTGATTTGTATTTCATCAGCGATGTGAGAGCCAAGTATTCTGGCTCTTGTTTGCATCAGCGGTCCACAGTCCTTGAGCAGGTGTAGCGGAGTTTCATGTTCGTCTAGGCAGAATCTGCATAGATGCATGTCTGCTAAGTTCATTGTGCATAGGTGTTTATTTAATCTACAATCTCCAGTCAGTGTCCTGATGAGAATTCTTATATTTTCTCTGTTATGGGCTTAGAAAGCTATCTATCTCTTTTCTATGGGCTTTTCTGACGTTTGACGTTTAAAATGTTTTTTTGGTATAACAACACAAACATATGTAACTTCACACTTCACACTGACTGCTCGATGTCACGATTTTTTTGAAAATCCACCGAATTTTCGGCATCTCCTATGGATTGCTGAATACTCTGTTTGTTATTTGATTTGACAAAGTTACCAAATACATATTCAACGAAGCCGATAAAATCATCATCCACCGAAAAAATCTTGTATTTTAGTATTAAACCACTCGTAAGGTTCCTCGCTATCAATCTTACTTTTTAACAATTCGCAAATGTTAGTTAACGCCGATGCGCATGTGCTAAGTATTTAGATATGTCTGCAATGCAAATTTCATACAAAAAACATCGTAGCATCCTCCAGTTAGGAAGCCACGTGATCTCCTAACTTAAGTGAGTGACTGCAATGAAAACATGGTTAGTGTTTAGAATTTAGTATTTAGGTAGGACTCTGCATTCGGACCTAGGTCTCTAAGTAAATCTTGACTGAAAAATATCGAGATTATCTCAACTAGCCGATATTTTGACAGTTTTGGTAGTCAATAAGCAGATAACACGTTTAATCATTCTCGCACACTTATTTGACAGTGAGTTTGGGTCGATATTGAGTTGAGAGCGAACGCCGCCATGTTGAATTAAATGTCATTTTTTAGGCGAACAATGCCGGATTTCATATTTATTTTGAGAATAATTTAACGGGTTAACGACGCCTTTTAAGAGATTCTTCACCCTAAATATTCCCTTAATATTGGAAATACTGCGTCCGTATATGTTTTCCATATAGATTTAAAATAATTTTTAATTTTGAGAAAGTATTCTTGTAAGCTATTTTATCACATATGTATTTTAACACTTAAAAGAAAATTTGGCATAGTTTTTAGTAAAAAAAATAAAACGCTGTTGTCATCACACTTGATAAATTGATCGAAATATAATTAAATACAACTTTTAAAATTACTCTCAAAACATTCAATAAATACAAAAGAAACATAATTTAATTGTATTATAGCTTGCTGTCGTGCTTAAAAATATGACATTTATTGAACAAATTTATTTAACCCTATCAAGGCGGGTAGGTACAAGTACTTGCATTATCAACGGATGGACAGTATTTCGCGTCGCACACAGATTTTTTTCAATCTCGTTTTAATTGAATATAATAACGTACATGGCGTCATCGGTGATCCTTCCGGCATTTGATGTAGATAAGGAATATGCGCCGATTGTGTAATGGTATGGATCGAATTCAAAGCAGAATGTTGAGCGCGAAACAACAAAATGAACTGGCGCAGGATCCCTCTTTCCTACGCGCATGCGTATTACATCCTTACAAAGCGTGGGAGAGTGTAAATTTCGCCGGTGATGATCGATGAATTTCATTGATTAGAGTTCTTCATTTTTTAAATAATTTAACAATTGTTTTGTTGATTCACCGAAGATGTCTTGAAGTGAAATATATGGGAGTAATATTCATCCAATTTTCGTCTCAATCAAATATGAATTTACTGAGATATGAAGGTTCACAATTGTGTATAGCAATGAGGGCATGTATAGATGACGCTTGGCGTTTAGGCACGCGACCGGTGGGCATCATTTTTACATTACATATTATTTAGTTGACTGTTAAAGAAGTCTCAGTGAAATTAATATATAGATATTATTGAAACACTCCTCTTATCCTAATGTAGCAATGCAGCTTGTGTTTTGGTGTTGTTTGACTGTACCTATATTAAATTATCCATTATCACAAACAAAAACATAAAGAGTGACTATCATTTTATAATAGAGTTCTATTTGGTTTTGAATAAATAAATTTTAATAAAAATCTTTCTTCATAATAATAAATTTAACACATAGTTTCTGTGTTGAAAAATTATTTCATCAACGGACCAACAATTTTAAAATTAAAATAATGAAATGTTTTCAAATGGTTATTTGCCGTTTTTTGACAGTATTTTCGAATATGTATGTTTAATACAAATTAATATGTTTAATTTGTATTCTATTATTGGAAGTCTTATTTAGGCACATATCGCTCTCCTGACTAAAGGTCGTAACTGGCAATATGTAAATTGTTCAGGAGAGCGTTTTTAGTGTTTTGCTCATGAATATTTTAATCTCTCCCAGCACATGGTATAAATATATTTTAATATTTTATTTGTATTCTTCTATATATGAATCATTCTTATATATATTAGAATCATATTTGCACATAGGTCTATTAGTGATATTTTATTTTCAGTAATTGGTAGACAACAAATCACTAAGCTATTCCAAGTTAACGGGAGGTGATACAGTCGAGACCTTTAATGAGAACATGCGTACAACATATAAGTACACATTGGTGGTCCTAACTCGATTTTGCAAAAAATGTCAGATACGACCGTTAGTCAGGAGAGGGACGATATGTCACTAGTTTAACTCCAGAAGTATTTTTACAATTTGTCATTCATAACATTTTTTACATATTATATTCGAAATTTAAAATAGGATTGAGACTTTTATATTATCCCTAAATGAAACCAATTATGATCTATTGCACTCATCTCATGGAAACCTGCTTGTGGAGTATTCTTTTTTGTTTTGTTGAGACATCAATGTTTTATACATCTTAGATAATTTCCAGTATTTATTTCTACAAATATGCATATAATCAAATAATGAAATTCAAATTGAATCAAAAATACCATTTTTTTTGGCTTCCCAGAAAAACAATTTTGAGATTTTACTGCACATTTCCAAAACTCTGGTACATAAATCTATTATTGTTGGTCCATTGATATTTTCTGTTTTCTATGATTTTCACTTTCACGGGTGTTTAGTAACAAGTTTTAGACTGTTTATAAAATATATTTATATCATTTAAGTATTCGAACTTGTTATCATAATGATAGATATAGGTATTGTTGTGTGAATTTTGTGCTGTTTGATATACTCTGACTATTGTGAGATTGTTCCTGTTTGGTGGAAGAAACATAATTAGTAATTTATTTAGTTGAGATAGGATTATCCAACAAATTATTATCTTATGTACCTACCTTTTTATATTCCTCAAAAATATATAATATTATGTATCGTTTGACATTTTCTTTTGGATTCCTAGTATATTTTATGCATATATTTAAATGGCTATGGTGAAATTTAGCAAATACATAACACACATTTGAAGAATAAAATGACCTTGAGTGTATATCAAATGAGGGTTTGGAAATATCAGTGTTTTATTATCTGAAATTTATAAAAATATTTACATAGATAGAAACATTTTTAATTTTATTGACAATCGATAAGTAGCATATAATTTGTTATTATATCAATCGGAAGTTATATTGTCTTCATATTTACAATATTTTATAACTAAAATACAAACGTTTTTTGCACAATATAACAAATAGGTAGATAAAATCTTTTTATTTTCGGAAAATATAAAACATTCATAAAAATATATAGAAATGATTTATATTGGACCGTTAATCTACTTCAAATAATCGCAATCTCTAAAGCAATAATAGCACATGGTTAGTTTTGAGAATATGCTGGCGTAATTAATACCAAAATACAATTCCATACACCATTTTTTTTTCTTTGATTTAATTTCATATTTTAAATAAATCTCAGTTTTTTGTATCATAGTTTTATAAGAAGGTAAAAATTAATTGATACATTTATATACGTCAGAAATAGTTTGATTAAAATCCTTTCACACAACAAAATTTATCATTAGGTGATTATTGTTGAAACAAATTAAATCTGGAATTAATATTAAATAAGGGCAATATCAATTTTTGGACTTCAGAATGGTACTCTTTAATTTGTATTTTATAACAATAATTAAGAACTTCCTAAATGTATAAACGGTCGATACACATAGCTCCTATCTAACTTTAGTAAAGCTCCCGCCCCCCATCTACCGATAATAAGTATAACAAATTAATATGTAATAATACTTAACTTAGTTTATAATATTAAAATTTATGCTTTATAAATGGTGGTTGGTTCTATGTATGCTTTATATGTTATGCTGAAATTGGCCTGTCATTTTATTCAAAACTACTTTAAATATATTTTTCTGTTTTTATTCAGTCTTTTTTGCATACCTTTTTGTCTGCATCTCTTACAAATCGCTTGTTTTTTATTATTTATTTTTTCATTTGAACGAGTTGCTACGTTTATATTTATAGGAAATAAGATTGTTCAATTGTAAAAAGATTACGACTGATATTATGGAAATCAACGATGGTTAAAGATTCATAGGTATTTGATAAAAATTATTCTTTCTTTAATACTTTATTGACAGTTCTGGGGGGCAAGTCTGGTTCGACCGGCGAAATCAAAACCCTAGTGATTACCCATATCATGAATATAATAATCGTATGGAGTTCTATGACATCTAAAGGTATTATAGAACTCCATATAATATTTATATCCATGATATGGGTAATCACGAGGGTTTTGATTTCGCCGATTGAAACAGACTTGACCCCCTGATTTGATTTTGTGTTAGATTTTCCATTTGTTAAATTTGTCTAAATAACCAATACAATGTTTAGTAAATAGGTACTAAGCTTTCAAAGCTGATTTTGGTGTATTGTATATATTTTATTTTTACCAATTAATTACTTTAATTTGTTCTATGTGTAAATTCACAAGTTGAATCATTTACTTGTTACACTTCTGAATATCTGATACATTGATGTAAAGGTTTAGTAAGTAGGTACATACTCACGGCTTCTTTGGGGATATATTTCATTGATTTTGATTTGAAATATTGTGTATATAAATTTATCTTTCATTTGAATTTACATACCATACCTAAATATTTGATACATTGATGCGATACTTTAGAAATATTATTGTAATAATCTTCTTTCTATATTTGTACGTAGTCTATGTTAATTTTAAAATATTTTTTTAAAAATGAATGAGATATCAATATTTGTACTGCTCAATGATGCATTGCATTATAATGATACACATTATTTAATGTCCTATAATGATCATCACACACTAAGATAGTTTCACGAAATATTATTTTTTATAATTCTTTGTGTATGAATTTGTATGTTGGCTTCAAACACCATCCTAAATCGTTGATTTCATTTTTATTATAAACTATATAATATGGAGAATCAAAATAATGTTATAAATACACACTTAAAAAATTCCATCTGATATATTACCTAATTTCATCCATGAAGGTATGATTTCATCATTTACTTACGCTATCTTTGAAAACACTAATCCATTGAACACCTTAATGCAACAATATTGATTAGTTAAATTATTGTTCGAAATAAAAAAAAACTTCTTGTTTCATGTATCGGATATTATAAAATATGTACCATTTCGGGACCTTTTTTATCAACAAAATAATACTTCATTAAATTTGAATAAAACTTAGTGAGTAAATGTATTTTAGTGTCTAGTGTATAAGAGATTTATAATAATCGTGATTACCTATTAAACATAATTTATATCCTTTGAAATATTGGTGCTACCTATTCAACATTATTTTCATTTGTAGATTTTATAGTTTATTTTGTCAAATATTGACAAAATACACTGTTGTTTTTAGATTTGATTTAATTAACCCCTTTTACACAGCCTTGTGTATTACTGTAATAATTAATTGATTGTCATAATTCAAATACTATGATATGATAATTAGGAGAGTAAAGAATGTAATTGAATTTTTCAAAATGATTTATAACGAATTGAAATCTATTGAGACTATGATAATTAAAGAATAAATAATATTCATTATTTCTCTTTATATCTGTCACGTTATTTAGGATGATATTTAATAATTCGTCACTTATGGATTTGAACGAGTTTACTAACATACTTATAGATATAATTTTTAACCCTTACATAGTTAAAAAGATAATATATATATAAAAATTATTTATATAAGTAAAACCAATAAAAGACTGCTTCTTTTTATCAGTTGCAAAACTTCTATTAGGAATATAATAGAACTGGCTCAATAGTTTGGTACCTAAATATAGCATTTGTAGATACCTACATTATTTAGAATTATGGCAAAACTGATAAAATTATAGATTATGAATTCCCAATAGCGCTGTATCTCTGCCGTTGTTTTCTTGTCATTTCATATAAGTAGGTTTATTAATATAGAATTTAATAATATCTTTTGTGATTTTAAAGAGATTTCATCTATCTATGTATCCACGTGAACTTGTTAAATTTACCTTTGAAAATCTTTTTCAATAACTGACTCCCTCAAATTTAAATAAGAATGTTTATCGATACATGTATCATCTATTAAAATTTCATATTTATTTTAGTTAGTCAAGATCGCCTTGAAATAATGATATTTATATAGTATTATGTAACTTTAATTTTTTTTTAACTAAAATCTGAAGTTGTCAAATGCAATACTTTATCATCACATATTATTATTGTATATAAATAAACAAATAAAATCCTTTGTAAGTGGTGTATTCTTTTAGCATCAATCCCATTTTTTAAGTTTTTCATCGGTGACGCAGTAAACTAAAAAGAACAGAATTTGTAATTATTCACAGAGGATTTAGATGATATTATGAAGTTTATAATTTTACAATAAATTATGATGTCCTCCAGCAATAAATTAAAAAAATATATTGATTACTTAAAATATGTATTTACAATTTAGGTTTTTTTTCGTAAAGCAAACGATTCATTATATTAGTGTGTAAGTACTTTATAAATTATACTTAGTAAATTATAGCTTTCAATTTTTTGTTTATTTAGTACTTATATACATATGTAGTTTGTTTATGTTATCAAAATATTTACTTTTGTTAACTCTTCATTATTAATATTTCATTTTGTTATTTATTTCTTCTTGTGTGAGCATTTTATGTTATTTTTCAGATTAATGGCATGTGCTTTATTGTAAATATAGTAGTATTTTTTTTTTAGTTATACGAGTTGTGTTGCTTGTAACTATAAAAAAAACAACTACATAAAAATATATTCAAAAAAGTTGATAAATCTTGAGTTGTGTTATTTATTTGATAACATATAATAAAGCAATAAATATGCATGTCCAGCTAGTTTGCCTTTTGATTACTGAACCACATTTCATGTTTTACCTTTATATCTCGGAAATGTGACAGCTGGTGGTTTGGGTGCAAGTGCATGTAATATTTATTTATATGATGTACCTGTTAGTTGTGAAAAAAAATAATAATTATGGTTTTGTAATTTCATTTTTCTTTATTATATTAGTTTTTATTATTGAATTTTTGTTTGGCAGCTAATGAGTATAATTTATTTTCTTATGCAAGTTTAGTGTTGTATAATAACTTTTGGACAATCACAAAAAAAATATAAAAAGAAGTACATTTTTTTACACAATCAGTATAAATAAATAAAATCAACAAACTAATTATTAGACACACATTACATATTTTGACTTAGTTAATCTAATATTTAATAACTCAATATAATTATTAATTAATCTCTACATGTTACAAAAGCAATTAATATGAACTTTTTAAAACATGTAATAAAATAAAAATTTATTTGTTTATATTGAACATGTGCACAAGATATCAAAACATGGTCGTAGTGTGGGGGCGTGTAGGTTCCACTCCTAACTGGTAAAATTATATTGAACACGAATCAATTCTCACTTTACAAATGGACACTAAAAAATGGCTTATTGCTCAGCTTATACTAAGTAGAATGCATTGATCATTAAAAAGATTCCAATATTACATTATTAATATTTCAAAATGAAAATAATGTAATATTATTCAGGCAGTGGCTGGGCCGTACTTTTTTTTTTCGAAACATATAAAAGGGGTCTTAAAAGTTTTATTTGGATACTGTTAATCTAAAAAATATTCTATAGTAGTTTTGGCCTCTACCAAAGTTTTCATAATAGTATTTTTTTTATTTTTCTACCTCAAGTTTAACAATATGAAAATAATTATTTATGGTCATTGGAATACGTATAATGCAGTAGGTATAATAAATATGTTATTTTAAGTGCATTAGTATGTGTTGTTATAGTATCATGCGCCATTCATTGATTTGAAAGGGAGTAAAATTTAATAAAAAAATTATTTTAGTAAAATTTTTTTTTTAATTTAATTTAGTAACATTTAATGTTCAAATTCGGGAGACCTGTCAGCCGTCTGTAATAGTTAATTTGATCAAATGTATGTTGTTAAAACGTTCATTATTTAGTTTGGATAAATCAAGAAATTTCAAACACCCAAAATAATTCATATTTTCTAAAAAAACATCATACAAACCCCAGTTTCAAGTATCATTAGAGGGCCAAAAGTACTATTGAATCTGAAAATTAAAAAGGAATTACAATATAAATATTTATAAGCAAATTTTGAGACCCCTTTCATTAAGAATGTTAAAAAATCAAATTCTTCATACACGGACGGCACAGTCTAGTAGTGTACAGGTTTAATTTATCTAAAATATAGTGTTCATTTAAAAAAAAAACTCATTAGAGGTATTTTTTAAACTCTAATAAACATTTTGAAAATATATTTTTATTCAGGCAGTGGAGATCATTTAATTTAAAATCATATACAGTCAAAATATTTTTATTTGTGTAAAGAAAGGTTTGTTATAATATTCAGTCAAGTGATAATTTAAATAATGTTTTAAATACACAGTAATTACATAATTTATTGTAGTCTGTATTTTTTAAATAGATTTCCACTGCATGTAATTAATTGGGGCTTTTTAGTGGCAAAATAGAAATATGTTTTTCAATAAAATATTTGCTTGTTTACATAAATTTCTAATTTTAATATGAATATTATTTTTTATATAGGTATAGTACTTTGAACATCTGTGTATGTATGTAATCAAATGTTGCCATGCAGATTTAGTATTTTATTATTTTTTTTTTAATCATACATTTTCATTTTTTTTTTCATGTCAAATGAAGTATATTTTCTTTTCTGTTTTTGATTTATTTAAAAATATTATAACTAGTTAATGTACCCGATTGGTACCATTAAATAAAATAGGCTAAAGAAAATGGCATAAAAATAAATCTGCATTTGCATCTTTTTGAGATACATAATTTATTTTATAATCACAATCATGCATTAATTGCAATTCGCTATTTATTCATTATATACCTATTGTAAAAAGTTCTCGCACATATACTGACACATTTGATTGCTGTACATATTACATATTTTGTTAGAATAGAATTAGATCATAGATATATCAGTATAGTTTTTTTCTTAATAATAAAATAATTTTTGTATTATTTTAAATTTTCAGAGAAACCGGTGGATGAGTGTTAATCCCCGAAAGCAGTAGGATATATTACTGCTGCTTTATGTAATGTCATCCATCTTCTGCATCATGCTCTACCGGAGGTTTTTGTGTAAAGTTACTTTGTGTGTGTAACATGTATTCATGTTATGAAACATTTCCATATTATTAATAATTCAAAGTTATCTGTGTTATATTGAAAATTATACTATTAAGGTCTTATTTTAATAATGTACAGACATTTTGAAATGTATTATTGGTACGATTGATTATATTATTATTACTGCAATTTTACGCTAGTATGTTTAAATATATTTATGTATGAGCGCCAAATTGAATTTGAATCGTTGAAAAGATTAATTTATTAGCATTGTTGCCATTGATCTTATATATGTAAATGTCTCTATGCTGTTTTGAATTTTATATTTAATGTATTTTTGTAATACATCATGTTGATAATGTAATCTCTACTTGTACAATGAATGTATTTCCTAAATTATTTCCCCCCTCATGTAACTTTGGGTATGTTACTTGTATACTCCATTTTGTCACATTAACTGTTAAGAATTTTTCTATTCTTATTTATTATTGTATCGAAATATTATTATGTATTATAATAGACAATTGAGAATTTCAATGATTTATTGATGGAAAATAAATTAGAATGAGTGATTCTTATTGAAGGCTGAAACTCCATTATAAACTCAACAATTATTTATTACAAAATAAAAACTAAACTTTTACACCTGTCTTTTTATTTTATGTTAACGAATAACCAAATAATTTGAGTATTGTATGATTTAATTTCCTTGGACCTATCCCTAATGTTATCAATTTAAAACTAAAATATATTATGTAAGCCAGAATTTGTTCAGTTTTAAGTTTGACTTATTAAAGTGACAATTTTTATTTGTTTCACCAGCGCATAAGCGGTTTATCATACAATAGTAATGAAAAATAATCTATATGGATGGTCATCTGAAAATAAACATCACCTTACACAACCTAAATATATTTCATTACATTGCCAAATATGTGATTTTCCATAAAAATAAAATAAATCAATATAGGTGGAACGGTTTGAATTTTTCAAATATCAAAACAATTGAAAGTATTAGGATTAATGCTATTGTTTAGTCATTGCGTCGTTTTGAATCTGTCAGGTCACGTACGAAAATAAATCTTAGCTAACACCTGTGTTCCATGATGAAGCCCTATCTCTGAAATGTCAAACGCTGGTACTTAGAATTCCAGTGTGGACATATCAGTCAAGTGACAAATCTCATGAGACGTCCAAAATCTGCCTTCACTGAAGAAAAAATCATTGCTGTGATACAACTAATTCTCGAAGATGGTCATGTGACATATCGAGAGATAGAGGGGTTATTAGGCATCTCAGGGACAACCATTTAGAAGATCGGGCATGTGGTGCTTGGTGTGAGAAAGCTGGTTTGCAGTTGGATCCTGCATTTGCTTTCCGACGATAATGAGGCGGCCCCATAGAACACACTAACTGGGCGGCCCGTGTCAGATGGTGTAAGAAAATTCTTTAAAGGTTCAACTGAGGAGAGTCAAATCACGTCTACGACATCATCAGTGGTGACGAATCTTGGTTCTATGCCTACGATCCTGATTCCAAACAACCTACAGTCTGGGTCTTCCAAGACGAGCCAAAACTGACTAATGTTGTTCGCTCTCGAAGCACTTTGAAGATGGTGGCCACGTTCATTGCAAAAACCGGTCATGTTGCAACGATTGCACTTGAAGATTGTAGAACGGTTCACCAAAAGTCATCGTCAAACTTCGGAAATCTAACCCAAAGCGAGGCATCATCCTACACCATGACAATGCAAGCTCACACAGCGCTCGTCAAACTATTCAGTATTTGAAGCAGGAAAACATTCCTGACCTAACAATTTCTTTATATTTACTAAAATTAAGAAAAATTTTTGTGATCAAAGATTCCAGTCCAGTGAAGAAGCAGTCGACGCTTTCAAGAAAGCCATATTGAACATCCTTACTATGGAGTGGAATAAATGTTTTAATAACTGATTTGAGAGAATGGAAAAGTATAAAAGTGTCGGCCTTCGTGGCTCAGTTGGTTAGGTATCTGACTTCTGATCCGAAGGTCCCGGGTTCGATTCCCGGTGGAGACACAGTTTTTAATTGTGTTTTCAGTCTGGATCTGTGAGACGATAAATATCGTAAGTCTCCAGAATGTGTTAAATAATTATTAGACATAGTACCTGTTAGTTGCCCGAGGAGCTACATAAAATAAAATAAAATTAACTATGTGGTGAATACTATGAAAAACAATAAAAGATACTATGTATAAGATTCTAGTAGTATTATTTTCTTCAAACGACAAAACCTAAAAGACATGCCTTATATTTAACAATAGTTTTCTAGTTGATTTGATTTCTCTTGATAATTTGTATACTTAGTGACAAACACGTAGAGCTCAAATTTAGAGGTTGCGTAGAGCTCAAATTTGTTTTTATTTGTTTTGAAGGTACATGCACAAACTACTCCACAATGAAAATTCGGAAGTTATTTACTGGAAACTAGATTTGATTTTTTTGGACTCTCACTGTTTTGTTTTAAAACATTGCTCTCTGGTTGAGAGATGCCAAATAAACAAAATATACCGCGACCGTCAAAGTCAACACAACGCAAATGGCAGCTATGTTGACTCGTCGGCAACGAATAATTTTACAGATTTGTTTTACGAAAAACGATACAAATTGCGTTGAAAAATACAACACATTCTATTTTTTTTTTTACCGCGTTGAAAAACCTGAACCTCGTTGAAAAACTCGTCCGTGTAAAGTGCACTTAACTTTAGGTGACATGTATTCCCTGTAGTGGAAGCAGATGTGCAGAGGAAGTAGTTTAATTTTAAATCAGGGGGGCAAGTCTAGTTCAATCGGCGAAATCAAAACCCTCGTGATTACTCATATCATGGATATAATTATTATTCAGATGGGTCGATGGCAGAGCGGTTAGAGCTATTGGATTAGTAATCCAGTGGTCGCGAGTTCGAATCCGGCCTCGACCGATTTCGTTCACCTATAGCACAAGCATTTATGCTTATTTTAGGGAACGTAGGAAGATGTATATGTACTTGTTTAACAAGGACATATTCATTTTTTTTATAAAAAAAAAAAATATATGGAGTCCTACAATATCTTTAGATGTTATAGAACTCCATACTATGTAGTCTGCATCAGTAAAAAAAAATCAGGTTTTTTAAAGAAAACAAAGATTTAATAATAAATTGTTGAGGTATATATTCTGAAGAAAATATATAAAAATACCTTTGTGCCAAGAACTATTAATGAGATTCAATATCGATACTTGTTTATCTGTCTGTTTCAATTTATCTGTATATTTTTTTGCTTTCTCTTCAATTCAAACAGTAAAAAATAAGTCAGTCTTCCTGAAATGTCAGCAGTTCAATCCGTTTTACCTTTTCAGCAATATTTGTTTTTGCTTCTTAAGGTCTAGTCAGTGAAAAATCTTACTTCTTTGGAGGAACAACATCACTTATCCATTTTAGATAAGGTGGATTGCCATTATCAATTGGTATTGTTATGACTTCACAAACTTCATAAGGATGATTTTCCCTTACAAATTTTATTAAATCTTCAATACGTGACGTCCGTGTTTTTATCATTAGCAGTGCCTGAGAAATAAAATTCAAATTTTATACTAGGGACAAAACTAAGCTATCAGAATTGGATTTGTGTAGTATTGTGGAATAATCCTAAAACAACGTCAAACATTGAACATGAATGTCAAACAATTCTAAATATAAGATGGAATCATTTTGTCATACAAAAATGTTTACTATTAGAATTATTAACAAATTTTATATTCAAACTACTTTCAAATTCACCAAATTTTTTAAGGTTGCTATAGATATTTTTTTTAAATATTTGCAGTTATGTAGCATTTAATTTTTATTGTGATTTCAACAACAGTTTCTTGTTTAAAAAAATCATTACTTAAATTATATAACTAGTTGCATGTAACACATGAGATCCAACTGTCGATGGCGATAGTATGCATAATTGAAGAATACATACCAAACTATAAACACTTAAACACAAATTAATAAATATTGTAAGATATTTTGTTTTCTATATAAAACATGTAGGTATGTATGTCCGGATACGATAGTATGGAGGTCAGTCTTTTTTTCCTGTCCAGAATATGAAAAAAAAATTATGGTTTGTTTGGAGATTAAGTATCAAACTATTGAGTCCCCGTAGATATTGTGTAGTGTATACTGCCTTACAAATTGTATGAAACAATGTCGTCACTAAATTCAAATATTATAAAAATTGTTAAAAAAAGTTTGGGATGTACTACTACAATGTAAACATTTTTTAAAGCAAATTAATGTACTAGGTACTACAATGTTCATATTTTTTTATATAGAATATAAAATATTCTAGTTGGTGTGTTTTGGCTTTTTTCCATATTCTTACAAACTTTGGAAATATAGGCAGATAAACACATAAATTTATCATAAAAAAAAATTTCCTAGTAAAAATTGTTAGAGAAACTGGAATTTTTTTAAAAAATAAAATTGAGATATATGGGAAAATAAAGTAAAAATTCAAAAGTTGATAACCCCTGATTGAAACGAAAATTTGGACACACACAGACATATAGATACACTAAATTTTCTACTACGAATTCTGAGTAAATCCATATATAGAACATATTATATAGCGCGAAGGCTCAAAGTTGGTGTTTTTTGACTTCAAAGTTGGAAACCAGCCACTAAAATAAAAAAATTACTTGACCACCTCAGAATTTGATGAAATTTGGTACAAAGGTTGTCCTAATAGAGCTTAATAAAAATACCATTTTTTTTCAAATACCTCAAACGGTTTCAAAATTGGGGCTACGTAAAATATCCCAAAATCAGCGGAAAAAACGTAACCGGCATATTTTGAAATCACTATAGCTTTTCTCCTAATCGAGCTAGAGATTCTGCATCAAATTCTGAGGTGGTCAGGTTTATAACCCTGTGTTGATTTCATATGGAATGAGCCAACCGAGAAAAATATAGACCCTGCATACTACTCGCATATCCTGGCTTGATACTTTGTCGATATGTTTAGAGAAATGAATTCTCTGGATTATTGAAACCAAAATACATAATACAGACAATTACATAACATTTTTTTTGTATAAACCACCTCACTAGACAGCCTGATCCAAGGAGGCAGGAAAAATTCAAAAATCCAAAATATCTAAACATTTTAAAAAACAAAATTGTACAAGTTCATACCTCACTATCTTCATTAATTTCTTCTCTCCATTCATAAATTGAAATCACTTTAGGAACAATATTGACACAAGCAGCAAGTTTATTTTCAACCACTTTCCTAGCGAGTATTTTGCCAACATTTTCACTGGGTACAGTGACATAAGCAATTGAGTGAACTCCTACAATGACATAAAACAAATACGCTCGATAAAACTTAAATGTTCTTATACAATATATTATCTAAATTGAGCAAATGGTTGATCTTCGGGTGAACACAAAAAAGAAGGTATGTTAGGGCAATTTTTTAAATGGATTCACATATTCCTTTGTGAGATGCAATTGTATCAATAAAACTGTTGACGGATGAGTTTTTATTATATTTGATTGATGCAGTTTTGTATCATACATTGTTTTAATACATATATATTTAATACGAGAATCAAGTTTTATTTTCAATAACTTTTTCCAGGAAAAGGTAGTTGGACTTATTATTAAGTCAATATTTAAAACAACATTGAATATATTTGCTGCTCTAATACAATTTTATTGTATATCTATTTTCCATCATTTCAATACCTTCGTGAGATTTTTATGTAAAAAAAAGGCTCGAATTAAAAACATTGTAACATATACAATACATAACCTTTAATATTGCATTCTCCTTCTGATTGCGACATACTGGAACAAACGGCTGAAACGCGACAACGAATAGAAGATAAAATAAAACCAAGTAATAATTTTGATTGGAATGGATACTTCATAATAATAGCATTGAATTATAAAATCTGAATTATCCGCAAACTTTTGCAGTGATTCGTCAAACCAAATTTCATCATTGACCATAGAAAATTGTAGAGATACTTTTTGACATATTGAAAGTATCTGAAAGTATCACTTTTCTATGGTAAGATGTACTTTATCTATGGTTTTTTTTATATTTTTCCATAGATTTTTTAAATCTTCGTACATCATACATTTTTAATTTGACGTTTTTGGTTGGCAAACCACGAAACCACATCGTATTTCAATATAGAGAATAACGGCTAATGTGAATTGTTTTCGGATTTATTTGTCAAAAAAAACACTTTAGAGAACAGTTATCTAGGATGTGTTGAAATGTAAGGAAAACTGAAATATGTTGCCAACCAAATCGTCAAACGCGCGATATTCCATGACTCACTTTTTGCACGGAGTACTACATCTAGTATATTTTATGAAAATCTAATGTCGAAGTGTTTTTTTCGACAAATAAATCCGAAAACAATTCACGTTAGTCGTTATTCTCTATAGAAAAACGATGTGGTCTGCCAACCGAAACGTCAAAAATCCCGTGGAAAAATGCCTCACTTCGATTTATACAAAATTTGCTTTGTTGTTAAATATATACATTGATATTTACATAGGTATTATAATCTAAATATTGTCATGGGCAAAGAAAAATGAAAAGAAAAAAAAAAAAATAGCAAAGAAACCCAATATCTATTATTTTATTTCGACTTAATTTATTTATAATGATAATACTAGGTCTTTGCTCCCCGTTAATATGTTTAAACAATGTCCATTGTTTTGTAAATAAGTACATTCAATATGGTTTGGTACATTAAATATTCCTAGAACATTGTGATTTCCATTTTTGTTGGCCGACGGGGTAGTTCCTTGCTCCCGCATAAGGAAAGAAATGGAGTATTCTTATTGTTGGATGAAAGAACTTGACCTTAGGAATGGTGGGGTAGCTCGTCCCATCCAGCGGTGAACGGTGTAGCTTAGGTCGGTCAGGAGTCAGTAGATGCTTGGCCATGAAAGATGAATTTTAATGCACGCGTACAAACTTAAGATTTTTCTTTTTTAGTTTTGTGTTTAACTAAATTAGTGGCATGGTAGTGTTTTTTTTTCAGACCCACTTAATTAAGGGGGTGATTATAAAGTTTTTTAATCGTAAAGAATTAAATTGCATTTAAGTGTAATATTTCATGATAATGTGAAGTGTTTCACACACCACAGCCCCAAACACAATTATATAAATAATAGAAGAATATAATAATACAAGATAATTTTTCACATACAAAAAAACCTGACATTGTAGGTAGATTAAAGTTTATTTAATTGAAGTATAAATCTCTTTTAGTTGTTTATCCTGCAGGGAGCTATTCATCATAGTTCATGTAGGATAGGGTTTTAGCGGAAAGGGACACTTTGGCGAGAGCCCACTTGGTCAATTTTTTTTGCTCAGAGAAATGTTTCATACTGATTTTTGTAATACTTTTTACTTTATTTATTTATTTATACATCTTTTTGTACATAATATAAACAAATATAATTGTACACTGGCGGGCTTATTGCCATTAGGCAATTTCTTCCAACCAACCAGATTACAAAGTATGACAACATTGTGTATGTACAACAGCAAATAAAAAGAGTAAGTTTATGCTCTAACCAAAAGTTTGGTTAGGATAGGTTCATATGAAGTTATTATTGAATAGAATAAGTCACTTTTCTCAAGACAACTGAGGTTTTTAACAAATGATTATTAAAAGAAAAATAACGGGATAGTGGGTTTTATGGGATGGGATTATAGCAAAAAACTTTTTATATTTATCTATTTTATTCCTTATAAAATTATTAAAGACAAAGTGTCAACAAAAAATGAGTATACTTGATATACTAATCACATGAATACTAAAACAAGTTACATAATAAAAATGTAACATTTTTCATCAAATAAACATTCTTGATTCACAAATACTGCAGCAAAATATACATCTGTATTTGAACACTAAAAACCTTAAATATAAGCAAAAAAAATAAGAGTTAAATAATATAATATCTGAATTATAAATGATTTGTGTGACTCAAAAATGTATGTTTTTTTTTTAAATAAACACACAATACTGCTATATTAGAAATATATGAATTTGTGTTCAATTTCACATATTGGTTCAATTAGAATCCGTCTCCTGAAAAAAATAAAAACAATAATTTAGTCAACTAAATAAAAACATAACCGTCGATAAAAGTTAAGATTCAAATAAAATAAAATAATATTTTAATTAACAGAGGACAATATTGATGTCATGTTGCTGCTACTAATGATAAAAAAAAAAACAAAATGAAATAATACACTTATAAAAAGCGATGAATTCCATATTATTTATTTTTTAGTAGGAAAGCAGTTTCATCAATGTTTTTAGTAAAAAATGTAAAAAAATAGATATCACATTACAAATCACGTTATTTTATAATAAATTGATTTCGTTAATCACATTGCAAACAATATAATACATTAAAGAAGTGATTTACACATCATAAACTTTTATGTAGTTGGAAGTATAAAATAAATGCTATAAGTATACAAATGAATTTCTAAAAAATATGGAAATTTAGTGTCATATAAAATGAGTGGGCTGTGGTCAACGCTTAACTCCTCACTATCAAGTCGCTCCACAAAGTATTAAAATTTTGTATGGAAAATTTTCAGCGTTTTCGTGAAATGATTTTGGAAAATTATTTTTGATTTAAATACTTTATTATGAAAACTTGATAATTCTTCAATGCCATTTTATGAAAGTGATGTGCCTTTTCGTCAATTTGAAAATAAAAATATAAAATTTTAAATAATTGACAATTAAAAAAATTGAGAAACATTCATCAGATATCCTTCAAAATCTAATGGGGTCTATATTAGATATACAAATATGAAAAGAATCAAATGAGTAATCTCAGCATGATACTAGTTGATAATCTACAATAAAAAAATAACCTTAATTGCGAATTCATAACTCCCCACTATATCCCCTTGGGTTAGTGAGGAGTAAAAAGACAATGAATGACATGGAAAAAAAACAGTTCAACTCCATGAAAGAGTTATTTTCTATGTATCAAATTGTACATATATGGAACACTGTAGCAAAAGAAGGTATTAAACTGTTATTTATTTTACTACCATACTGTTTGCGGATTTGTGACCATCTGTTTTGTTTTGAGACTAAATAAGCTGTTAAATTCAGAAAACAGAAGAGAACTTGTTCAGAGAAAGAGAAAGTTCTCTGAACATGTTCAGAGAACTCCAAAACCTTATAGACGAGGCACTATTTCCAGTTTACTTGAGGTTATTCATTAAAACGACACTATACGGCCGACCGCCGTGGCACAGTTGGTAAGCTGTTCGGTTTCTGTGCGGGCGTCCTGGGTTTGATTCCCAGCAGAGGAGAAATTTATTTAAATTCATTTCTCACGCAAATATTGCTTCTCTGGGTTGGAAGCACTGGTTAGTTGGAAGATATTGCAATAAACTCACCACTTGCGCAGGGTGCAAGGAAGTGTTCATTATTATTATTATTATACAAATTAATAATAAAAAAGTGTAAATTATACAGATCCAGCCAATTGAGAGTGTGTATTAAATTATTTTGGATTTTAAACACATGTATTTTTATTAGTCGATCATGAAAACTGTTTCTTCTTATTTTTGTGCAATGAATTATGAATTATCAACACTTCAACAAAATATGTAAGCAATGTGACTAACAAATCAAATTGGTTTATAATAATATTTGATGTAACTTATTTCCCGCTCTCTGAGAATAAAATTAATAATTAAACACAGACACAATGCACAATTATGTAATTAAAATATTTACATTTCTCAATTATTCCTTTTCTATCCCTGATCCTGTTGAAAATGAGACGAATAATATATTAAGATTTTTCGATAATAAGACAAATAATAAATGAACTAAGGTGAATTTAAAGACAATGAATGATAAGATAAATATATGAATTAAGTGATGTGATGTGTGTTATAAAAACAATGTGATGATTAAATAAGATAATAAATAATAGATTAACAGCTAACAGTAGGATCACAGTCGGCGCAATGCCATGAATATCCTCTCTTCTTGGGATTCTTGTTCAGTGGTGGCTCCAAGCAGGTGAAATGGTATCGCTTCAAACACTCGTCACATCTGAAATAAGATAACAACATTCTTAAACTAATACAGCCAATACTGAGATGTGATGTGATTCAAAACAAACATACAAGGACTAAATTAAATTAGAAGACACTCACACCTCATGGCTACTTAATTTTGAGAGACTGTAATGGTTTTAAATCAACTGATTTTTTTTTAGATTTAATATAAAAAAATGTGCAAGACAAATAAAATACTGTTTAAATCACAAGAGACAAAATAATCTCCACATTTACTCTCTGTCAACCTTTACATAGTTGCAGTTGGCTCATACACAAATGTAGTGAAAATGGTTCAGAGAAAAAAGTAATTGGGTATACTGTGCTCACTTATTCTGTCAGTCAAATAAACTGAATAACATGAAGGTATGATACTTCTGAATAATGTTGCCATATCTCCAAATTAAGTTCCTCTAATCTCATGTTTAAAACTTAATAGCACATAACCAAACAATCAGCGCCCTTGGAATGATCTTGAATCTCCTCTATATAAAAGTTCCAATTATTATTATTTAAAAGAAAAATCTGGTTTTACTAGATAAGTTGATAAAAATATATACATACATACATACATACCATCACGCCATGTCCCTCACGGGGTAGGCAGAGAGAACCGAATGCCACATTTTTCTATCTGGACACACATTCATCGCCTCATCAACATTCATACATCGTCTTATACATGTTCGTCTGTTGTTCACGCTTCTTATATTTCCATCTTTCTGAATATCGTTTACATGGTCGTGCCATCCTTTTCTTGGGCGCCCCCGACCTCTTATTCCATTCTTGTCAGCTTTGTATATTTTCTTCCTCAGGCGTTCTTCATTCATTCTCTCCAAGTGGCCAAACCATCTCAATGTGTTAACTTTCATTCTGTTAATTACATCTTTCTTCATCTTACATTCTTTCCTTGTATCTTCATTTCGAACTCTGTCATACATCGTTCTGTTACAAATTCTTCTAAGCGATCTCATTTCAACTGCATTTATTCTGCTTTTGTGCGACTTCTGCCATGTCCAGGTCTCACTTGCATACGTCAGGGTTGGCACTACGATTGCGTTATGAATGACGACTTTAGCATCTTTTGATATGTTGCGATCATTCATAACTGGTCTAAGTGCTCCATTCACTCTGTTTCCTGCCATAACTCTTCTTTCAATATCCTTATCAGGCCGTCCATTCCGTTGGAACATACTACCCAGATAGACATACTCGTTGACTTGTTCAAGCCATTCACTCTCTACTTTTATTCGACACACTGTTCTGCTTTCACTCTTTTCAAAGACCATTACCTTCGATTTGCTGGCATTCATTCTAAGTCCATTTTCTATGCATCCTTCATATACCATACTTACAAGATTCTGTAACTCTTCCATACTTTCTGCTAACAGTATTTTGTCGTCTGCATACATCAGATCACGTACTGTTACAGTACTCAGTTTCAGACCCTTTCTTTCATGCCTAAGGGCTCTTATGCAGAAATCAATGTAGAGATTAAAGAGCCAAGGCGACAACACGCACCCCTGTCTAACGCCATTATTTATAGAGAACCATGTTGTTGTTGTGTCGTTAACACAAACACATGCTTTGCTGTTCTCATATAATGAAGCGATTGCACGTATCAGCTTACTCTTCACTCCGTACATCGATAGTATATTCCATAGTTTTTCTCTAACAACTTTATCATAGGCCTTTTCTAGGTCTATAAAGGCGCAGAAAAGTTTCTGATCTTTACCCAAAACCTTTTCTGTGACCATACGTAAAGAAAAAATTTGGTCTATACATCCTCTGCCCCCCACAAAAGCCCCTTGAGCATCCCAAATCTTGCTTTCTGTAACCTTTCGTACTCTTTGATCCAGGATCCTTGCATACATCTTACCAACTGAGCTTAGCAAACTTATGGCTCTATAGTTTTTGCAGTCGAGCTTCGATCCTTTACCTTTATACAAAGGTAACCACGACTGCATTTCTCCAGTCTGAGGGAGTGTGTCCTTCTAAAAGAGAGAGACACCACTCCAACGTCTGTTCGCCGCCATATTTTATAAGTTCAGCTGATACACTGTCATACCCGGCAGCTTTCCCCGCTTTCGCGTGTTTTACTGCTTCAAACACTTCTTCTTGCGTTATTTCATCCTTTCCCCGCTTTCGCGTGTTTTACTGCTTCAAACACTTCTTCTTGCGTTATTTCATCCTTATCACTTTCGCTTACTTGCCATGTTCTCTGACTCACGTCCCCATTTACTCCGCTATCATACAGTTCCTTGAAATATTCTTTCCATCGTTCTTTCACGCCGTCTTCGTCTATTTAATTATTTTAAACAAAACATACTTATTTTTGAGCAGATTTATCAGAAACAAATTTACAAATACTAGAAAAGAAGAAAAAATCCCTAATTGTAGGGAATATATTGTATATAGCGTTTTTTAACAATACGAAATGCAATCATACCAACTAAACCACAAAGAACACTATAAAATTCTTGATAAAATTAAATTTTCTACCATATACCATAATAGATCAAGAGCAAGAGACTGCCCAAATTACGTCATAGAATAAAGGCAGATTGTTTTTCTGTAAAAGGATATCACAGCAGGTCCCAATGATTGGATAAAATGAACCCTGAGTGGTGGTGAATTTGGAATATAAAAGCCTTAAAAATATGGAAAATTGCTATTTTAACATGTCAGTTAAAGTATAAAGTGTGATTTTTTATATTTAAAAATATAGAAGACTATTATATATCACGCCTTCCATTTACAGGCACTTTGGTTGTTTGAACCCCCCAAATTTCTGTTTATTTAAAGGTATCTGTCGGTGGGTACACACAAGTTGCATACACGCAAAACATTGGATTTTTTCATCGGGAGTCAATGATATTTTTTTTGTCAAATTTTTAAGATCTCAATAGAGACGAAGTTGGAATATTATAGAAGAACCAGGAACTCAAGGCACTTACAGGGCTAGAAAAACAAACTTCTCAATAGATGGCATTACAAAAAGGTCTCTTTGTTACTTCATAGATGGCAATAGTAAAAATAGTTTATTTTCAAACGATCTGTTTCTCATTATTAAAATATATAGTACGTTCAAAATTGCATTGATGAGGGAACTCAATAATAAAGCATTATAACTGGTGAATGTTGCGAAGTGCATAAAGTGATCACGTACCTAAAACATCCGATGATAGGTCGTAAGTCCTGTAGGTGCCTTGAGTTTCTGGTTCTTAATATAATATTTCAACTTCGTCTCTATCGAGATGTTAAAAAATTGTCAACACTAATTTATTCTTTAGCAACTTGTCAATTTGATTTTTTGTTGTTCTAATGTAAAATTTATTCTATAATACGTTTGTCTATATATATAAAAAAAACGTTTTGACACACCTCACAAGATTGCCGGGTGTTCCAGCCTGAGTACAGACATCACACTGTGTGAGGGCCTCTCTGGGAGCTGATGGAGAAGGTGTGGTCGTGGCATTGACAGAATTCCTCTTAACACCTCCTTCACCCAGCGGTCGAGGGATGCGACCAGACTAAACAAATAAAATGTGAAATATAATCAAATAATATGATAACCAGATGTAATAGTATACAATTTCACTGATTACAATATTAAACCCATTTTATTGTTCATGGTTTTATGGCCAAAGGCTTCCTAAGAGAGCTATTTCCAACATCAGCCGTATGAGGATTGGTCATTGTTTAATAGCCAAACATCTCTATAAGATTAATATCAAAGATAGTCCAGTTTGCTCGTGTGGAGAGGAAGTGGAAACACTCGACCAACTTTTCTTCAAATGTTCCACACACCATAAATATGACCTATATGCAAATTTGAATGTCCAACTACCTGCCAATATTTCACACCTCCTTTCATCAAATTCTCCATCCATAAACATGAAAATTTCAAAATTCATTTTCATCAATGATATTAATTTATAACATTCAAAATTTATTTCTTATTGATATTAATTTGTATTGTAAAACGCTCGATTGTTTATAAATAATACATTGTTTTCGCTTTGGCACAAATCATCCTCATTATAGGGTGAGTTGCCTAAAATAAAATATAATAGAATATTGTTCTCAACAGTTGTATATTCCAATAATGTTAATAGTGATATATACAATGGACACTTTCAAACAATGGGTATTGATTTTATATAATAAACTAAATGTATAATAATCAAAAATACTTGATAAATTAAAGAGTGAAAAAAATATTTTAATGATTCCAAAAAAAAGTGATGCTCAATTTTTTTGGATTAGATAAAAGTAATCTCACAAAAACAGCAATATAGAAATTAGTCTAATATCGGAATAAGAAACGACCTTCACCCATCTGTTTAATGATGAAAAGTATTTTATATCAAATTTAGTATGTTGAATAATATATCGCAATTGGGTTGGCTAAAGAATTCCTGTCCAGACTATGATTATTTTTTAAATATTGCACTCATTTGTTTAACAAAGAAATTTTATACCAATCAAAAGTATGAAGCCTATAGAATATATAAAAAAACATTGGGTTAGTTCACTCGGACCTCTTTGTAGCACATTATCATTCACACCAAAATTTCACTTTTTAAAGCTCACCAACCGTCATTCAGGCCAGATTTTTCACAAACAACCCTATATTCATCGTGATCGCTATGAAATAACGTTTATTTTGATATAAGATTCGACCTACCTGTTTATACCTGCCAACCCAATATTTAGGCCAGGAAAAAATAGGCAATCCAACGTTTGTGTATTCTATAGGCTTCATACTTTCAATTGGTATAAAATTTCTTCGTTAAACAAATGAGTGCAATATTTGAAAATATATATTTTCTTAATTAATCGTAGTCTGGACAGGAATTTTTTAGCCAAACCACTCGCAATATATTATTCAATATATTAAATTTGATAAAAAATACTTATGATCTATTAAACAGGGGGGCATGTCTGGTCCAAACGGCGAAATCAAAACCCTCGTGATTACCCATATCATGGATATAATTATCATATGCAGTTCTATGACACCTAAAGATATTTTAGAACTCCATATAATAATTATATCCATGATATGGGTAATCGTGTAGGTTTTGATTTCGTCGCTTGGATCAGACTAGCCCCCCAGATGGGTGAAGGTCGTTCCTAATTTGGATATTGGGCAGGTTCAAACTGAACATATATTACATTATCACCAAACTAAACTAAATGCAAAAATATTTTTTTACACAAAAATCTTTATGTACAAATACACACTTTTTTACTAGAGAATGGCAAAAATATCTTCAAATAAACATGGATATGTTGATTAGTGATGGCAAAACTTTGCAAAATGTTAAACATTTGCAAAAAATTGAGGCATTTTAGCAATGTTTGTAAAGGTGCTCCAAAAAATAAAATGATTGCAATGGGGTTTATTAACACAATATGAATAATACATACATACCATCATGCTATGTCCTTAACGGAGTAGGAAGAGAGAACTCTTTTTATAGAAAACCATGATGTTAACGTATCATTTACCATGACACAGGCCTGGGGGGACAAGTCTGGTCCAACCGGCGAAATCAAAACCCTCGTTATTACCCATATCATGGATATAATTAATATATGGAGTTCTATGACATCTGAAGATGTTATAGAACTCCATATGATAATTATATCCATGATATGGGTAATGGTGAGGGTTTTGATTTCGCCGGTTGGACCAGACTAACCCCCCCTGACTATCTTCTTAGAGGGAAATAATTGCGCGGGTCAATTGGTCACACACTCCATACATAACATTTTAAAATTTCTTTCTATCAAATTTATCATAGGCTTTTCAAGGTTAATGAAGGTGCAGAAAATCTTGTTTTTTGTCCAGTACCTTCGGTATCGCCATCCGCAGAGAGAAAATTTAGTTAGTATATCCTCTTCCATTTAAAGATGCACCTTGCATATCCTATACTATTCCTTCTGTTATTCTTCTAAATCTCTGGTCTAAAATCCTTGCATACATTTTGCTAACCAAACTTAACAAACTTATGGCTCGGTAGTTTTTGCAGTCTAGTTTCGACCCCTTTCCTTGAAAGAATGGAAACATGACTGCATTTCTCCATTCCGAAGAAATGTGTCCTGACTCTTGTTGAAATGTGTCTTGTTGTTCTTGTTGCAGCTGCTTTTCTGCCACAATATTTGATAAACTGCCACACAATCATATTCCGCAGCTGTACCTGGTCTTGCATGCTTTATGCCTACCTAACTTCCATAGTGGAAATTTCATCACTTTCATTCTTGTCAATATTCCAAAGTCTTTGGATCGGTCTTACATTTGTGTGCTTTCATACAGTTCCTTCAAGTATTCTTTCCATCTTGCTTTCAGACACTCTTCGTCCATCACCATTATTCCATTTTTGCTGTTTATTCATTTGGAGCATTTCACGCTTCCTTGCTTTCTCTTTGCTACACCATTCCAGAACACTTTCATATTTCTTGGAAAGTTGTTAGCTATTTTTTGACTTTCATTCTCTTTTTATGTTTTTGAATGGTTATTTTGCCTCACCTCTTGCATTCCTTGTATCATTTGTTTCTTCCTCTTTTTTATTTCCGAACCAGAAAGTTTTTCTAAGCATTTCTATTCTCTTCCACTAATTTAATAAATACAATAAAATGTGAATACACAATCTTGTGCAGAAAATAAAAATAATGTAAAACAATAGAAAATGAGAGAAAGAAAAAAAAAACTTGCATTAATAATACACAATATTAAATCATGCAAAAAATATTGTCACACAAAGGAGAAAAGAAAAAATCCATCAATGTTAATTATAAATTTGAATGTACCTTTGTTTTCACCGGAGTTACAACTTTAATTTCCTCAGAAACTGAAGCTGGCTGTAATTGAAAACGAGCTATTGAATGATATTGTGGAAACTTGATAAATTTAGAAAATTAAAAAATCAACCATAATGATTGATGGATAATATTGATGTGCATATGAGATTTTGATAAATGGTGTATTATATAAAGAAAAAATACAGTGGAAATTATTTGACGTGAAATCTATCCTTAGGTATTATATACTCTGATGAAATCATAGACAAGATTTTTTGAAGTAACTTACAATGAAATCATTCAGTTTTGATTCTGGACTTATAAATCTTATAGGATAAACATTGAGTAATTACCATTCAATGTTTGAATCTTAACGCACATTTTCCAAAGACATATTCATTCTTAGCAAAATATTTGAATCATTCAAAAATATCATGCATGTTTTGTATGACTTAAAGGGTAAATTTCTAGAATCGAGATTTTTTTGTATATGTCAAGTGAATAAAAAATAAATTTAAAATTATAAAATATGTCATAACCAGAATACTCTTTCATGTTAAATAATTTCCACATTAGTAGTAAATTATTACAAAACAGTATAAGTACCGGATCTTCTGGTGTATTTTCAAAAGGATCCTTTTCTGGAGGTGGTTCTTCGTGGTGCTACAAAGAAAATATACATTTAGTAAATTGTTTCACTTGATTATTATGCAGTACCCCTTATTCAGTAACTATTGTAACTAAAATAGGAACGTTCTAAAATTGTAGATTTTAGATTTACGGTCTTATTTCAGCGTTATAAAATATCAACTTGGGCTAAATGGAATAGGAACGTACCTATATTGGCCGGAACGTTCTTAAAAAGTTACTAAATTGGACGTATTTTGAATAATTATGAAAATGATGAAAATTTCATAATTTTCATCATTATTCATAATACGTCAGATTCAGTAAATTTTTAAGAACGTTCCGGCCAATATAGGTACGTTCCTATTCCATTTAGTCCAAGTTGGCCGTTGACGAGACCGTAAATCTAAAATCTACAATTTTAGAACGTTCCTATTTTAGTTACAATTGTTACTGAATAGGGGGTATTGTCAAAAATTAAAATGAATAAATAAAATCATGAATTAATAATTCATTATTATCTACATAAATTTACATAAGTTATAGGCCTACAAAACTTTTATATTCAGAATTTTGAATTTATGTTTCAATCAGGGGTTATCAACTTTTGAATTTTAATTTTATTTTTCGATATATCTCAAAAATTATAAAAGCTAGAACGCTGAAAATTGGTATAAATATAGAAAAATACAAAATTTCAAATTTGTTTTTTTTTAATTCCAGCGTTACTCAAACATTATTTATTAAGAAAAATATTTTTTTTTATGTAAAATGTATGTATTTAACTGCCTTTATTCCCAAAGTTTTTAAAAATATCGAAAAAAGCCGAAACACCTGAACTAGATAATTAAATTTTCTATAAAAAATGTAAACATTAGTACATCTCAAACTTTTTGTAACAATTTTTATAAAAATTGAATTTAGTGACAACATTGTTTCATACAATTTATAATGCAAAATACACTACTGACTAAACAATATTTACGGGGACTCAACAGTTTGATACTTAATCTCCAAACATAGATAAATACCATCATGCTGTTTTCATATTCTGGGTAGGAAAAAAAAAACTGACCTCCATACTATCCTATCCTGACATACATACCTACATGTTTTATATAGAAAACAAAAAATATTTATAAATTTGTGTGTAAGTGTTTATAGTTTAGTATGTATTCTTCAATTATGCATACTATCGCCATCGACAGTTGGATCTCATGTGTTACATGCAACTAGTAATATAATTTAAATAATGAAGAAACTGTTGTTGAAATCACAATAAAAATTTAATGCTACATAACTGCAAATATTTAAAAAATATCTATAGCAACCTTGCAAAAGATTCTTTTCAAATAATATATTTTATAAATGTTACCTTTGAAGACACTTTCTTTAAGAGAGCAGGTGGTGGACCATCATTGCTGTCTGTTGGGACATAGAATAATTGGGGATCAACGGACCCAGCTGGTTTTGGAATTGGTTTTATCTGAAAAAGATTCGCACAATTTACAAGGTAACAAAATATAAATTCAAAGTTTTGTCGACTGTTTATTTATATTAGTTGATTATTTAATTACTTTAAATTAACATTAAGAGGGCGACTGCTGCCAACGTACCTCTTTTTTCAATTTGAAATTGCATCATTACTACAAAACGAATCATTTTGAAAAATATAACCTAGTTAGTTTGGATATTAATAAAGAAAAATATACCAACTTTTTAATAATGTTCTGTATATATTCTTGTAGGAAAATAAGCATACCGCGATTTATGACATTTATCTTGAATTTCTAAAAAAATAAAAGGTATAGAGCAATATATTTTTTTATAAATTAAAGAAGAACAAAATATCTGGAAAAATATGATGTGACGTTGCATTTATGCATCAGGTTAAGTAAATAAACCAAAAAAACTTTTATTTCGCAATGGGGCTGAATGGAAAATATGTGTTTTTTAGGTTTATTTACTAAACCTGAAGCATTAATGCAATGTCACATCATATTTTTGTAGATATTTTTGTCTTCTTTAATTAAAAAAAAAATATTGAACAATGCCTTACAATTTATTAAAAATATAAGATAAACGCTGAAAATCGGTGTATGCCATTATTTTTCTACAAGAATTTATACAGAACATTATCAAAAAGTAAAGGTATATTTGTCTTTATTAATACCCAAACTATCTAAATTTTTTTTCAAAACAATTTGATCAGAAATAACGATGTTATATCAAATTGAAAAATAGGTATGTTGGCAGCAGTCCCCCCCTTAAGATATGTTTACATATAAACATTAAACTTGTACAAACCTTTATTGTAATCCTAGGATGTGGTATATCAGGGCATTCAATGTCCAACGACTTCTTTTTTCTTTTATGTTTGTGTGTTTTTGACGGTGATCGCAAGTCATCAGGTGAATACCTCGATCTGTGTTTTTCTTTACGCCGTTTTCTGTTAGATTTGTGACTGATTTCCGGTTCGTGTTCCGTCGAAGCCACGATGCTGTTCTGTTCGCTCTCAGTAGTTCCCTGAGTATTTGATGCGCTGGATAGGAGAGTTGAGAAAGTGGAATTTGGTGATAGGAATGACGTGTCGGAGGCCAGTTGGGAAGAAGCAGGGGGTAAAGTGTTGTTGGAAGATAAGTTGGAGCACTCTTGGTGTGACGGAGATTCTTGGGGACTCTCGGCTACGAGGGGTGTTATAGACATGAGTGGAGTATTAGTAAGCGCTGGTGAAGTGAAGCTTCTTTTCCTAGATTTCTTTGAAGGCGAATTGCTAACGGAATCGCTGGGTGAACTGGAAGTGTAATCGTGGCCCTGGCGCTGCTTTTGTTTCTTGATTTTCTTTTCTCTTTTAGACGGAGGTTTGCTAATACTATACTGAGGCAAGGACATGTCTGTAGAATGTTCTGTATTTTGATTTTGTACGGATGTAAAGACGTCGTTGATTTCTTCTTTAGTGGGAGGCGGTTCCACAGGTTTTATTTTGACTTTAAGCGAAGACATATTTTCAGGCTTAGGAGTGACAGGAAGTATTTTCAGTGTTTTAGTATCAGGTTTGATGTCAGGTTGAGATTCTTTTCCAGAGTGGTTGCTGGACGAGTTGAGTGTTCCGTCTTTGCTAAATCTAGTGCGCGATCGTCTGGCTACTTTTTGTTCAATCACTTCTGCCTCAGAATCTGACGTTTTATCACATTCAGAACATTGCCTAAAAAATTTAAAGATATGATTAGAAAAAAATATGAGACTGGGTGCACTTTGTTTTAAAATATAGTATAAGATGTGTATCATCAAAATGCATTACCATCCGTATAATTTAGATTTCTTGGGTAATCTAGTGAGAGGTGGTTTCAGGCAACCAAGATGATAGTACAAGTGACAAGTATCACATTTGGCTAGAAGATGCTGATCCGTTTTTAGTCTGCAGATGCCACATTCATTATTAAGAGATATTAGGCCGTCGGCTGATCCAGCTACAATAAAAAAGTAAATATTCAAATTTAAAATATAAAAATAAATAATTTTATTTCATAATGAAATATCAAAATACTGAAGACTCCTGGATAATTGTAGCGCGGTATTGAGTGAATATTATCTAGGGGTATTGATATGGACACATACTTTAAATTTATTTTGTAAAACAAATTTTAATACATAAAAATTAGCTATAATTACCTTGTCTAGACGTAGAAAGAACTTTTCCTTGACGTTCTTCAGGGTTTGAATTCAATGGGAAACCTACACCCATTTTTAACGCTGCAGCTGTGGGTACAACCATAGGCCTGCATAGAATAATAATATATAATATGATGAGTAACGAAGAACACAAAGTGATTATATAATTTATCAAGAGAAAATCTGTTGAACCAACATGAAGCGCTAATTTAATAGGCATAATAGAAAGTATGAAAATATCAAATTAAGAATCTTTATAATGCAACATAGAGCGGGCGCTGGAAGTACTATCGTTTGCAAAATATGAGGACCGAATTCCAACAATGGATTTTAGTTGAGAATAGTTCAGAGATTAATAATACGGATCTTGCCGGACCAATTTTTGGTCCATTTTTTTTTACCCCCTCCCCTCTTATTTGTAGAGGTAATCGATGGAGTACATACTATGAAGTCATTTTGATGATTATTTCAGCTATTTATATTTAGTTTATTCTAATTATTTATTTATTTATTTACTTTCTGTACATATAATTAGTACTGGCGGGCTTATTGCCTAATGGCAATTTTTTCCAGCCAACCAGAGTTAATGTTTAATATACAAAACAGTGTGTACTATGGCAATAAGTTAATCACATTCCAAAATAAACAAAGATAGCAGACGAACAGTAAAAAAAAACAAAGAAGAAAGCATATAAGAACAATTCATAGCAATGATAAGAAAAATATAGAATAAGGAAAAAGAAGAGGAGAGGAAGATGTAATCAGGTATTGTCCGATAAATATTTTTGCTTTAGCCTTTCCTTGAACATGTTTAGTGAGATAGACAACGTAATATCAAGACTTATGGTGACTTTCACCAATGTTACCTAAACTGTCACATAGCTGGGTATCACCTAAGCTTAGGTAGCCCCTAACGTACCGTTTGGTTTTCACCAGTCTATTTTATCTGTTCCCTAGCTAGGAATTCAAAACGATTATTTTTGTTTATACAGTGGCAACATTTTTACATTTGTATTTGGAATGCATCATATTGCATGATGTTTTTTCTATGACTGTCACTTTCTGTCAATTACGTTGTGATTTCGTTCAACATTTCCAAATAATTCAGTTTTCGTTTAGTTGATTTTAGTTATTTTCTCGTTAATAAGTAACTATTACTTGTGCTATTACTAATAATATTCAATGCCTAAAAATGCAATAATGTTATACATAAATATTGAGGACATCATTTAGCAATTTTGTCTTGTATTTTAGAAAATGCCAATCGAAAGAAAACGGCAACCAAATTTTAACGTCGATGAGAGTTTGAAACATTACGGCATTTGTAATCCTATTCATTTTTATTTTCAAAATACGTGTAAATCGACGAAAAATTAAAATTATAAACACAAACATGACAATATTATGCCACTAAATGGCTATATACTGACTGTCATTTTGACAGTTGTTTCTTAAGTATTCGTTTAGGTGGCGGAAATCGGCTCCCCAGAATTAGGGGGCTCTTAGCGTCTTAGGTAACGCTTATGTAGGTGGTGAAACGAAAATTCACGTTAGGTGCTACATAAGAATTCTTAGGTAGCACCTAAGAGTTAGGGGACGTTGGTGAAAGTGACCATTAGACTATTCCATTGCCTAGCTGAATGTACTTCAAATGAAGAGCTAAAAAATTCAGAACTAAGAATAGGAATAAATAGTAAAGTACGTTCAGCAGATCAGAAGTGGACGCCCGTGGCTTGAAAGATAAATTTATCTTTAAGTTATTGGCCCAAGCATAGCAAGAAATTTTTTTGTAGACGAAATGTTCCACTTCTCAATATCAATTCTTGAAATTATTGACTTCTTCGTTGGATATCTTTTGATGTGAGACATATGGACATGTCGCATGAAAGAAAAGTAATATGTTTGTCTAATGCTAGACATAAGTTAACCAAATTTTTCATGGCAGTATAAACAACTTTCAGAAGTTGGTAGCTGAGGAATTATCGGGCTAAATCCAACTGTAGATATAGTTTTACGCACTTACTTGTAAAGATTTGCAAGTAAGTGCGGGTAAAGAGGTGCTAACGCGCCTGAGATACCCGGGTAAGCGGTGGGTGACTTTCAGTGTAGATATAGTTGAGTTTTCAGATAATAGTAATTTGTTGGAATGGAGTCTATCCTGCTATTTAGTTTTTCAATGGTCGACAAAAGTTATGCACCAATTTATCAAATTACATTCTACATAAAACCCAGAGCAAAGTATCAAATTGCGAGTCATCGTGAGTATGAGTTAGTAAACAGCTACTCTTAACATAAGAAGATGTTGAAGGCTCCATACTTGCTTTGAAGTGAAAAATTTCTTGATAGTTTAAAGCCTTCAAATCATACTCATACTGCTCAGCTGTAGGCTTCTATTTGACGAGATTTATTTAGTTCTCGATGGTTTGTTTTTCTTGGTAAATAACCATTACTGTTACGTGGGTAGAATCTTTACCCATAGCTCTATGGATTTCTAACTATATTTCTAGGAATTAGCAATTTTTTTCTGGATCTTGTTTAGTTACTTCTCCCAGTGGAATATTGCCCATAAACACTAATGAAGATTTTGCTCTAATGATCACACGATTTTCGATCACTGCATCGTTTATATTAGTAAGTAGGTATAGCCAACCGCTGAGCCAAGTAGCACACTTCAAAAGAATAGTTAGAAAAAGTGTCTTTAATTTCATCGTGAAGTTTTTCTTGGGGGATCTGATTAGAAGGTCGACTTGCTGGAAGTGTAGAATTTCTTAGCAATCTTAAATAATCACGATAACACTGCTTGTGATATCTTACTTCGATGGCGAATAAATCCTCAGGTTGTTGACAAAGTGCTAATTTGGGTAAAACATGGTCTTGCTTACTACGTGCAGTAGGTATTTAAAAAAATTTCCGCCGCTGAAATTTCGGTATACAAATAAAGTTACTTATCTTTGTTCTTCGTTAATTTTATGAAACATTTACTACACGTTGCCAAGATGAAGAATGATAATTTCGAGAACTTGACAAACTTGTTTCGGAAGTTCAAGGAGACTCTTGTTCTTTTTTATGAACCTAACCCTATTTCTCTGTGCCTTATTTTCTCCTCACTTATATAGCTAGTTAAACAGTCTTGGTGCCACGAAAACTCTTGTCTGGTGGAGTCTGGAATATATAGCTTTCCAAAGTTTTCAGTAATATTAGGTATCCTATCTCCTATCTGCTGATTTTTTATATTGAGCAGAGTGGTTGATTTTGGTTTTTTAACTAAATAATTTATTTTATTACAAACAAAGCCCCAAAATTCGTTCGGTCTTTTTCTTTTCAAATTTACTACTTCTAACGACATTTTTATGTTTCTTAAATGCATTAAACATACTCAAAAATAAATATTATTTTAAGAGTACAAGACGAACATGAATTTTAACACAACTTTATTGTGCCGATAAACGCAAAAACGCACTGAACTAGCGGAGTGCTCTATGCTTACCATACGGCGTGGAAAGGGGAGGGGGAGAGACATGAAGGGACCACCGCAGCTTCTGGCAAGATCCATTTTTTTATTGTTTTAGGTCTCAAGTACAAGAATCCAAACATATTTGCCGGTCCCCGGATTTTGCAAACGAAATTACTTGCACTAACAGCCAAAAAGTCATTTAAAAGGATTTTGTGATATTAAATAATATTGTATGACAATGTTACCTTCTTGGAACAACATCAGGTTGTGAGGGAGGTGTCGCCATAGCCAACAGATCTAAGTTAGGCATGGTTTTGTTGGGGCTTATTGTGGATATACACGAATACAGTTTACCAATATTCTGTTTCAAAAGTTGAAATTCCTTGTTTGCCTCATTGCTATCTTTTGTAACCTGAAATTTGTTAAAAGAAACAAATTGTTTTAAAAAAATTAATATTCATTTCAGTATATAAAAATGTCACATACATACCAATTATATATTATGTCATATACATACCAATTATATATTATGTCATATACATACCAATTCATAATCGTCTCTAAGTTCCTTTTGTTCAGCCAGCAAGTCTGTGTTGGTGTCGATGAGTTCTTGAAGAGCGCGCTTCATTGTTTGCATTCTGCTGTTGCGTTCCAGATAATATCCTATGAACTCCACACTGAATGCGGGCGGTATGTGCCATTTCTTACGAACGTCTGCCAGTGCAGCCAGCTAGAATACAAATTGAGATATTTCATAAAAAAAATACATTTTTATGGAAGTTTTTTGAATACTGTAAAAATCAAATATTGTATTTACCTGGGCATCTTGCATCTCTAATGCGACTGTGTCTATTCCCATTAGGCTTGCTTTGTGCAGTAACTTTCTGCAGGCTGTGGCACTAGTTGGTAGTAGACGGGGCATTTTTTGGGTTGGAACTATCAAAAAAATAAATGAAATGTTAAGAAAAAATAGTGCGATTTTCAGTCATACCAAAATTCAAAAGAAAAAAAATTAATTTGTGTCCACAGCATTTGATCAATGCTTAGTCATCAGCATCATCAGTGTCGTCCTCCTCATTGCTAAGGGTCATGACCAGCCTCTCTTAGCCAATGCTTAGTAGAATAACTAAAAACAACCAGCACTACGAAATACATTTTTTCATTCATTTTTTTAACTTTTTTCCAAAAAGTAAAAAATTTTATTTTACTAGATTTCTTCTTATGTAGCCCATATCAAGCTTTTTTGGCTTCCATCGACCCTCGTTTCCAACTCTTCATCCTCCTATTTTGTGTTCATAGCAGCTGGATTGTGTCCTTCTCAATTTCATCCTCCCATTGTAATCTTGACCTGTTCACCTTCCTTCTTCCGCCCAGATGTTTTTCCAGAACCCTCTTGGGCACCCGTGATGATGGCATTCTCTGGACAATTCCAGCCCTCCTTAGTCTAACATGAATAGATTTGTAGATATTATATAGCTCGTTGGTGTTTTCTCCCGGCTTCGCTATCATTCACGGGACCTAGGATCCTACGTAGCACTCTCCTCTCAAACGCATCTAGTATTTCTGAGGATTTGCTATCAATGTCCATGATTCGCATCCATGTGTTACCACTGATCTAATTATTGTTTTGTACAGGGTAATTTTGGATTTTCTATGGACATTTCTTGATTGAAGGACCGGGAGTAAGGAGAAGAATGTTTAGTTCCCCTGTTGTAATTTATTTATTTAAAAAAAAATTACATAACAGCTGGGCCTTTTCGCCTTTTAATTTCTACAGTATGGTCCTCGTTTTCTTTTGTTATGACTGAACCCAAATAGGTAAATTCATCTATTGTTGTCTTGTGGGTAGATGGCTGTTCTACTTTGTTTCATGATTTTAGTCTTATTTTTGTAAATATTTATCATTTATACAAATTAAAAACAGTCTTGTTGTGATATAATATTACATATGTATCTTACCCCATGGTGCGTTCTTGAGTTCTTTCATTGCCAGAAATTTTTTTCTACACTTTTCCAATTTTCTTTGTGTTCTCAGTTGTGTTGCAGTGTCTGTATTTGATTGTAAATCCAATTTCCTAAAACAATTATTTAATTTTGATAAAGAAAAAAATACATATTTTAGTGACAAAACTCCTTATTAACCTCCCTAGCAACAGAGCGCACGTGATACGCGCATTTCGATTGCTCCATTCTGCGCTAACCCGTATCACGTACGCGCATTGGAAAAAAATATGTTTTAAAATTATTTAATCAGTATGTGATTTTTTTTTTTATTTTTTAAATCCATCTAGAGACCTTCTCACGTAGACTCAATAGTAGTCCATTGTGATAATTTGCCTCCTAGATGTCATTCCATAGTCCTATCTCCTGGAAGAACTGTAAAATCCTTTGTGGTCAGTACGTGATACGCTATGGCGAAAATACATCATGATTCATCATAGCAGGTAGTTTGTCGAAAACACTCGAGGCTTACGGATGTGTCGTCAGCGTTTTTGGGTCTATTATCAGGGTTGACTTTAACTGGTATTGTTTCGCGGAATTCTGAAGAAAAAAATATGTTTATTTTTTACCTGCTCTTGGAAAATTTATTCTGTAGGTAGCCCGAGGTTAAATGTAACAATGATTCATCATTAAGTCTATTGAATAAAGATAATGAATTAAAATCATTTATTGTAGTGTCATGAAAATGGTAACAATAACAAGAAAACAAATTTTTTATGTATAAATTCAACCAACTGACAACACACAAATTTTATATATGTATATTCAACAACACATATATTACACCTGCAAATTCAATCACACATATTATAAAGGAGCATATTTGATTGATATATGATAGAAAATGAAATCAAAACAAACCTCTGATGTGTTCTCAGCTGTAAAGCAAGCCAGTTTCTTTTTCTTTTCCTAATTAGGGTTTTATCTGAATGAAGTTTGCAGTGAGCATAGAATGGATCGGCTTGTTCTGCTTCCTCAGAATGTGCTTCTGCCAGCAGACCCTCCTTTTGACCACTGCAAAGGTTAACAAAAAATTAGCATAGTTATAAGAAAGAAGTGAAAGCGAGATTCTCCACAGTTCCATAGTAGAGGAGAGAAAAAAAAAACTAAACAAAATTTCCAGTTAAGCTATATATAAAATAGAATGTAAGATTGAAAGAGATATTTTGAGTAAAATGAAGATAAATGCTTTGCGATGGTTCGGACATGTAGAGAGAATGAACGATGAACGACTGACAAAGAAAGTATACAAGGCTGAAAAGAATGGAATGAGATGTAAGGGTCGACCGAGAAAGAGCTGGCATGATCATATAAATGAGATTTTGAAAGAGGGGAATATACGAAGTCAGAATAATAGGAGAGCATGTATGACGCGATGTATGAATGTAAATGAGGCAAAACAGGTATGCCAAGATAGAAGAGTCTGGCGTTCGGTTCTCTCTGCCTACCCCAAATAGGGAAACGGCGTGATGGTATGTAGTGTAGTAAAATAATCCATATTATCATTCTTTTATTTAAAATTATCTCTCACACATGTCTTGCTTCTTTGGAGTGGAAGAACTGGTTAATTGGAAGTAATTGATATTTTGATAATAAACTCATCGATTCCACAGGGTGTAAGGACGCGTTAATGAGAAATACCAATAGATTCAGTGTATATTTGAAATTATTTATCGACCAAGGATATATAAATCTGAATACATGATGATTTTTTATTCTGTTAACTAAATTTTACTTATAAAAATAACAGCAAATACACAATGTTACTTCATAAAAAGAGAAATATTCAATTTTTTTTTCTTAATTGCTTCTGAGGAAACTAACAGGTACTATGCCAAATATTAATTTAACACACACTCAATAACAAGTTGCCACATTCTGGAGACTTGGAGATTCTTATAGTCTCACAATGTGTTGCATGTTTTTCAATTAAATAATATATTATTTCCAAAAATAATGTTATTTACCATGTGACATGGAAATATGTTCGACACATTCCAGCATCACAACCGATACAGATTCCTGTACGAGAGAACATCTCATCCTCACAAAGGCAGCAGGCTCTCGCCCCCCATCTGCTGTAGGCCATTTCAAATAGGGTCACACCACTTAGCTTCTCTACCTAAATAAATTTCCATAAGTGCTTTAAATTATTATTACTTATTGTTATAAATTATTCCAAGTTATAAATATATACTATATGGGTATATTTAATAAATTTACTGTAAATTGTCGGCTTTGTTCTTCTACATAATACATTCACTCCACACATCAATAAATGACAAGACAGACTTTATTATTCCTTCAAATTTTGAGTTTTTAATCTACTTCTTCGAAACCTTCGGATACGTTATTGTATATTCCTTTCTCATGCTTCAAGGTGTTTTATGTGAACAACTCATCAAAGTCTTTCAATTTTGATATTTACCTAATGACATTTACCTAATAGCTAATTGTACCTATATCTTATTGTAATAATTTTCGAAATATGTAAGTAATACAATTTTTGGTTTTACATTTATGTTACATTCAAGAAATAATCAACAACATCATTTACCTCTGAGAAAGCAACTCCTGGAACATACAGAGCACACACCAGGTGGACCCATGCCCCAACTTCTGTTTCCTTAAATATTCCTCCTGGAAAGTGAACACATGTAATGGAATAATTTTATTTTAGTGTTACTACTATTTTTATTAAAGATTCTTAACACCAATCCAGAGGGCAGAAGTAGATGCAGGCCCAAGATAAGATGGCTGGATGACATAGAAGACGGCATAAGGGCGATCGTAATAGCACACTTGAGGAGAGTGGCGGAGGACAGGTACGGTTGGAGAAGGGTTCTGGAGAAGGTTAGGGCCCACACAGGGCTGTAGCACCAATTATTATTATTAATTTCATAGATTTGCATAGTCCAGTTGGGCATACAGGCACCTATGACTTGTACGCCACCAAATTTATACATAAGTTCACTTAAATAAAAAGGGAAAGAAAATAAACATTGTTAGTAAAGAACTTTACCAGTATTGGGACACAGTTCACATGTTGGATTGGTCACTCCTGCTTTGCAGGCTTCACAAAACCATGGCTCAGTGGAAGCAGAACTTACAGTACTGGACTCGCTAGTTACATCAGACACACCATAACATCCTGAAAATTTAATTAATGTGTTTTATTGCATAAATGTGAGACATGCGACTAGAGATTGATAAATTCATGAGCATGATTATAATATTATGTTGAAATAATATTGAGATCACATTTATGTTGAATAATATATATTACAGCTATCAGTACAGTAGGTATATTAAATATATAAACCTTATAGAGTATCGTGTTCTTGGTGAAGTATGCAGATATAGTTAAGCTGCATTAGTTTGTGGGGCTTGGATTTATAAATTGATATTGAAAAATCCGTTTCTTTTTAACAAACTGCGCTGCAAAACTCCCATACACTAATTATTTTTTTGGTTTCCTTCCATCATTATTTGCATATCACTGGTTTAAATATTTCTTTTAAATGTTAAACTTTTAGTTTCCTTCAATCGTTATTTGCTTATCACTGATTTAAATATTTCTCCTAAATGTTAAACTTTTAGTTTCCTTCAATCGTTATTTGCTTATCACTGGTTTAAATATTTCTATTAATTGTTAAACTTTTGGTATCCTTCAATACTTATTTGTTTATCACTGGTTTAAATATTTCTCGCAATGCTACACTTTTGAGACTTCTTTATGTTTATCAAAATTGATTTTTTAATTAATTTAAAAAAAAATAATTTACCTTCATGAACAGTAACTCCACATCCATCACATTCAACAATCTCATTGGAATCATCACTTCTGGACCCTAAGCAACCTGCACATATGAGCATTTTAGCTAATTCCGCTGCATTACCCTGAAAGTCAAAATAATATAATATACAGTTAGAGGCAAATTTCTTGATTCAGGATGGGAGTGCTGATTTCTCATTTGCGTTTTTTTGCTTGGTTGGTAAAAGCATAAACTGCTCCACTCCACAATGAAAATGTATTTTACTTTACTTCTCGGATAACTAACAGGTACTATGGAGAATATTAATTCAACGTGAAACCCAAAAACAAGTTGCCACAGTCTGGAGACATATGATACTCATCGCAACACAGATCCAGATTGGAAACAATTAAAAACTATGTCTCCACTGTGAATCGAACCCGAAACCTTTGGCTCAGTAGTCAGATATCCAACCAGCTGAGACACAAAGGCCGACGAGTGCTCAAGATGCTCTAATTATTTACTGGAAACAATATACGAGTACAAAAAAATATTCATTAAAATTACAATAGATGGGTGGTGGCAGAGAGGTTAACGCACGGGGTTTGTAATTCAATGGTCGCGAGTTTGAATTTGGCTACGACCAATTTCTTTTACCAATATACCTATAGCACAAGCATTTATACTTAATTTAGGGAATGCATGAGGATGCTTGTGTACTTTTTACTACAAGAATATATTCATTCTTTTAAGAAAAAAAATTATCTCAAGTGTGGAAATGAACACCCACAATATACCTTGAAGTCATTATTTAATTTAGCTTTTTCCAAAAGATCGTTGACTGTCATGTTATTGGAAGATTCATGACTAATTTTTTGCTTCTTTTTTGGTGAAACAGTCTCTTCCAAAGAAGAATCCTCGGAACTTTCAGTATGTTCGTCTTCCTCATCATTTTTACCTAAAATACAATCCAAAAATAAATTTAGGTAATATTGCACAAGAGTAACCTTTGATTAATCTTAACTTTTTCGTAGCAGCATTATGAATTTATCATGAGAAAACTTGTAAGAGAAACACTTGTAAATATAGAAAAAATCATAGAATTATAATGTACAGAAGCCGCGTGTAGTACAAATTTCGAATTCAAATGTATGCCAAGTTTTTTTTACATGTGTGTGTGAGGCGGTAGATCGGTTGGTCTACGTTTTATGTAGGTGTGCGTATCGGTAGGTGTACATAGACTAGAAATTCGTCTGTTTCCTCGTAGTTTTAGTTGGCATACATTCATTGCGCTGACTAGGTATCTGTATCATATTATAATCTAAGGAAAAAATATACTAAAAACTGAAGATTTTCTCACAGGATAATTGTTTATTTCAGAAACATGAGTAGAGTCAGGCAACCAACCATTTTTATTATGGATTCTTTCATACATTTTTCGCAATTTAATTTAATTTTTTATAATTTTTTAAGGCATTACTGCAAAAAAATTATTTTTCAGTAGTATACTCGCGTTTATATGTCTATTGATATAAAAATTATTACGATCGACAAGGGACAGTACTTGTTAACTTGTTACCTCTGACAGATTTTTTTTATAATAGATATTCACAAACAAAATGTTGAATTAAAAATATTAGGTACATAAGAAATAAATATTATTGGTCTGAGATGGATATCTTTATTTTTAACATCTTTTATCAGACTAATGTCAGTGATGATAATTTAGTATGTAAGAAGGAAATATTATATGTTGGTTTGAAAAATATTGAATAGATACAAAATATATCTACCTATATTTTTAATATGAAAAGCATCAAATAAACAAATTGAATAATAATATTATAGGGGATAGAATATTTAAAGTAAAATTAAATCAAGAAGTAAACTGGCGTTTTAATATAAACTTTGAACCACAATGTTAGACAAAATTTCAATTTGATAATTTAGGTGTATGTAGGGAAAACACGAGTCGAACTCGTATTTTAGTTACTTATATCTCAATTTTTATAAAGTAAAGTAATATATACCTCCGTCAGGATCATCTGTATCAATAGAGTCATCATCAGTTTCTTCTGCAAGGTCTTCTATCCGAAAATCGGAATCATCTGAGCTCTCTCCCAAGTCAAAATCAAGCAGAGATTGCGCCGTTTCTACAGGCTTCACTTTTCTTTTGGTCGGGTCCCTTTCGTCTAAAAGTTTTATCTCAATAATATCTTATATGGAACGTTTAACATTAACTTAAAGAAATATCATACTAACACATGCTGTACTGTTAATTCATCATGCATAATAAAGACAAAAAACATTTCAATAAAAGTTATTTATAAAAAACCGGCTTTTATATCACGAGCTGACAACTGACATTCGGAGACAGAATTCTCTTCAAAATAAAATAAAACTTACACGCACTCATTATTTTTGCGAGAAAATCCTTTATTTGTAGAAAACTTCAATTATTTTTAATAAAATATTCACATTTCTAATATCGTCAAAACACCCTTGCACTTTACGCCATTGTGGAAGAATCCAATGTGTACAAAATTCTATGAAAATTCTAAAAGAACAGAAAAAGGACGCAAAACTCACCAATCATGGTTCAGCATTCCTACGAAGGACGAATTTGATTGGATACGTGGACTAAATGGCAGAAGGATATTAAATATCTGTCAAAACCAAAAATTTTATAAAGGCAAAGGCAAGATTTCTAGACACAAGGGCGGTACAGTGCTACAAAAGATAACTGCTTTACCGAGTAGAATAAAATGGCGGTACATTTGAACTTGTATCGCGGAGAAAAGTGAAGCGAATATTAATAAACTACGTGCATTTTTAAAAATTGCTAATTCTCACATAAAAAACCTCACTATTTGTTCTCTGTTTCAAATATTATTAGATTTTATTATATGTGTTGATTTTCGCTGTAAAATATTAATAACTAGCTTTTATGTCCCGCCGTTGGCCAAGAATGTAAAATTGTGAAAGAAAAAGCAATCGTTTTTATAATATTGTCACCCAATTATTTTGCAATATCAGACTATGAAAAGTGGTTTGAAATTTGATTGAGTTTAAGTATTGTAAAATGTTCAAGTGATGGCCACAACCCATTCTTTTTTATATATTGCTATAAAGTGTGAATGAAGTATAATATTTATACAATTTCTGCTCGCATGGACTATGCGTAATGGTTTTAAATATGACTGTTTATCAACGTTGTAAAGAGATTGGTTTGGCCACAACCCCCATTTTTAAATATTATCATCGAAAACAAATTGTAATGTGTACCTATTGAAAATTTAGTAATTTTGGATGTTGGGATGTGGTTAAAATTTGATTAAACAAACGTAGGTACTGAAAAGATCTAGTATTGGTCACATCCCATTCGTTTTTATATTTTTTCATCAAGTGTGCATTATATTTTTGCTCAATTTGACTGAAAGTCTTCATTAACGAAGAAGAAGAAGACTTGAACTATAGTAAATAGTTTTTAATTTGAATATAAATGTTGTGAAGAGTTCAGTAATGGCCACAACCCCCATTCTTTAAATATTAGGTGTTGAAAATTATTCAAAATAGGATGATATAAATGGTTTAAATTTAATTAAACAAAAGTATTGAAAAGATTCTAGTGCAGGTTATATCGTCACATCCCATATCCCATTCATTTCATATGTATTTTCATCAAGTGTGCATATCGTTAATAATATTTCTGCACAATAGACTATTAGACTTAAAACTAACCCAAAAGACTAAATAAAAAAGAGAAAAATAAGTATAAGACTATAAGAAATAGTTTGTATAAAAAACTATTCCAATGGTCTACATAAAATAAGTAAAAATACATATACCTAATAGAAGAATTAGACTATTGGAAATAGATTGTATAAAAGCTCACCCAAAGGTCTACAAAAAAGAAGAAGAAGAATATTTTGACTATTGGAAATAGTTTGTATAAATACTGACCAAAAGGTCTACATAAAAGAAAATGAATAAGACTATTGGAAATAGTTTGTATTAAAACTCTCCCAAAAGTCTACGTACTTAAATGAAGAAGAATAATAATTAGACTAAAGGAAATAATTTTTATAAAAAAATGAGCCAAATGTATACATAAAAGAAGAAGAAGATGAATTAGACAATAGGAAATAGTTTGTATAAAAACTGCCCTAAAGGTCTACATAAAATTAAGAAGAAAAAGAATTAGACTCCAGGACCCGCCGCTTCAGGCCCTTCAGTACCTCCCGTCCCTTTAATCCCTCATTACGTCCCTTCCCATCTGGCCCTTCAGTACCTTCCGTCCCTTCAGGCAGTTTTATACCTCCCGTCCCTTCAGGCCCTTTAGTGCCTCCCTTCCCTTCATTACATCCCGTCCCATCAGTCGGTTAAGAAAAGTTTAAATCCAGAAACCATCCTGGAAGAACCGCGAAGAGATGAAAGAACCTTCTTTTCCCAGGATGCTCTACTTAATAGGTAAAATGACTAAATACACGAAGAAGAAGAAAAAAGTTTAAACCCAGATACCTGCGAAGAGATGGAAGGACAGTTGGACCTTCTTCTCCCAGGATTCTCCAACTTCATAGGTAAAATGACCAAAAATACACGATGAAGAAGAAGAAGAAGAAATAAGTTTAAATCCAGATACCTGCGAAGAGATGGAAGGAAAATTGGACCTTCATCTCCCAGGATAGTTCATCTTCATAGGTAAGATGACCAAGTACACGTTGAAGAAAAAGAAGAAAAAAGTTTATATGCAGAACCCGTCCTGGAAGACCTGTGAAGAGATGGAGGGACAGTCGGACCTTCTTTTCCCAGGATACTCCCCCTTCATAGGTAAAACGACCAAATACACGAAGAAGAAGAAGAATAAGAAAAAAGTTTAAATCCAAAAACCATCCTGGGCATACGCTCGACAATTCACCAAAGTTTCATTATAATCGGACAAACGGTTGATAAATAAATAAATAAAATAATTTTCCTATAGGAAATCAGTATAGGTATATTATTGTTGATTTTTAAGTAAATAGTATTAGGTAGGTACCTACCTACAACAACCTTCTAAATAAATTCGATTCCTAACAAATTTTATTTGAATATCACATTCTTTCTGTAGCCATGGAAACGATTCGAACACGTAAGTAATATCGAATGGTTGGGATACATTTTTTGAATATGTAGGTACCTACATTGGTTTGTTCGATGCCATAAAAATGAAAATTGTCAGAAAAATCAAATATTATTTACAAATTATGCAATTTTATTATGCCTATATCTTTACTAATAAATAACATATTTTTACAATATATGTCTTAAAACTTGCCGTAATGTCTTGTGTTTCATTTTATTATTTCATAATTACATTTATTTCAAAGGTTTATTATTTTCAAGAACATATTCATTCGGTGGGAAAATGAAATATTGTATGAAAAGATATTAAAATGGCGGCGTTTATGTACAAAAGGCTTACTTTAAAAATAAGTTAAACATTATAATTATACCAAATATTCACCATGTTTTTCACTTAAACGCTAAGTTATACTTCAAAATATATTTTTTTTGTGTAAATACCTACTTCTAACTTTTAAACTTACAGATATTTGCGTGCAAAATGTACACTTTTTTGACAGATACGACTTGGAAAATTTTGTATGAAAAAAATAATTATTGAAATATTTTTAAAATTCAGCATTTTTATCGCATTCTTTTTAGCGTGACACTGCATCAGGTATACAGGTACATGTTCGCACTTAAATTAGATTTTTAGATGCTCTTGGTTTTTCAGAAGGCGTGAGACAAACACACACACACACACACATACACACACACATACACTAACATTTTGATTGCTTTATTACTTTAGATATAAGTTACACTGAAACATTTTTTTTTTGCAAAGGTGTATAATATGTCTCGCTTTTGAAAGGGCTGAGGACTTGCGACATGGGCCCTTCCTAAGGTGGGCCCAAAATAAGTTTTATCACATAAAATTTTAATATTATGTAGCTAATAAAATATAAAGACGTAAAAAATACCAACCAAGTTTATTGGCAATAAATTTGTTTTTAACATAACATTTGGTGTTTTAAAACGTATGAGGTGATGCACAATGAAACGATGCGTGATTGTCGATGTAAAACTTGAATAACAATGAAGCAAATTCAAACAACATTTTACATCCCGTGTTCAAATCCATATCTTTACAGAACACCACTACAGGAGATTACATAAATATTTACATTTTGGAAATTCAACTTATCAGTATTCAAATAATACTTGTATTGCACAAAAAAATATATTAAAAATACATTATACCTACTAGATATAAGCAGGAATAAGTTTATATTTAGAAAAAAATAACAAAGATTTATTAATTCGCCTTAGTTGTCTATAAATTTTATTAATTATTTAATAAAAATAGGTAAGTACATCAATATTCACAACATTTCATAGCGATGAGCAAATGTAAGTCCAGGGTAGTCTTAGTTTTTCACCACCGGTCTTGATCTTGGTCTTGCATTTAAATGTGTGGTCTTGGTATTGCTTACTCGATCGAATCATCTTGCAAGTTTTGCAGGTCTCTTGTATTACAACTAAATATGACAAAAACACCAATAGGTAAGATAGAAAGTCTTTTCGCATATAGTATGTATAAACTTGTAACGAAATATCTTTGGCTGTACCATTTGTATCTGGTTGGTTTTGATGACATTAAAAAGGCTACATTTCAAAAAAAGAACCAAATTAGTAAAATGTTGTTTCCAGCTATTTTTAATTTGTTTTTCTTCCTGTCAAAATGAGTGAATCTGAGGGGGTATAGAGGTTACCAATGAGGGTATGAAGGTTTACCAATGGAATCTATATGAAAGTATTAGGATCTTGAATAAAACTCTCGGACACCGGGGATCGAACCCGTTGTTCGAGAGAGTATTCGTATGTCCTGGATGGCCAAACCTCTCCCTTTTACTTACGTGCTGCTGAGAGCAAACACACAAGAATCAATATTATAATTACGAAATTCATTATAGTAAGGAAAATAAATACGCCAGGTCTTGGTACTTACATTTATTGAAGCACAAACGAAATTAATAATTAAAACACTTAAATAAAGATTTACGACTAATTAACGAAACAACAATGTTGCAATGAATTCGCAGAGCTAAAATTGTAATAACGGTATGAGACCGGTAACGTGACGATCGGGAACAGAGTGGTACCCGCGCCTCGCCCGTGCGCGTTTATATACCGCTCGCCCACAGATTATATGGTAGTACAGATCTCTCACTTCATACTTACCGACTGGTCATGCCAACCTACATAAGTACCTCTATTGTCCGCTGAAGGCGACGATATGACGCCGCGCCCCTTGATCTCCTCGCCCCTCGCGGGATTTTTTATAAAATAATATTATAAGATATTATCTTTATATAAGCAATATAATGATAAGTTACTGTGTGTAAAATCAAAATTACACACATTTCTGTGGAATATTTAATAAGGTACTGGAAAATAAAAAGCAGTATTTTTTCAATGAGTTAATATTTTTATTTTGTCTAACGAAACGAATACAACTTTATGACTTGATTCATCGATACACATCCAGGAACATTACACTTTTTAACGCGAACCATTGTTAATCAGAAAAATAAAAAGAAGGGCAGTATCACAAAGAACAATAAATTGAACAACAACAATAAAAACAAATAAAATAAAAGTCATTAAGAACAAAAAGCTAATTTTCAAAATTCTCATAAGATACACATGTAAACAAACACTTGCCTCTTTTAAGAATGGAAAAAACATGGCCGCCGCAAACCGTCGCAATTTTCACGACTGTGGCGCCAATCCTCCCCTGCGACAAAGAGAGGCGAAAACCAAACTATTTTTTTTATATGGACCAGTTCATGACCAATTTTAGTATGAAAGTGAACAACCCGTGCGCTCGCCGCGTCACCGGCTCATCGTAGGGATGGTCGTGGCCCAAAACGCCAGACTGCCACAAATCTAATGAAGAAATTCAAAGCACAAAAAAGGCTCGATATTTGGATGCCACATGAGCTCACTGAAAGAAACCTAATGAACCGTGTACTCATTTGCGAATCTTAATTGAGACGTAATGAAACCGAATCGTTCTTGAAGATATTGATAACTAGTGATGAAAAGTGGATTACGTACGACAAGAACGTGCGAAAAAGGTCGTGGTAAAAGGTCGGTCAGGCTTCACAGACTGTGGCAAAACCCGGGTTAACTCGCAATAAGGTGATGCTGGGTGTATGGTGGGATTGGAAGGGCATTGTTCATTATGAGCTTTTACCGTCGGGCAGAACCATCGATTCGGATCTCTACTGCCAACAACTGATTAGATTAAAGCAAGAAGTTGAGAGAAAGTGGCCAGAATTGATCAATAGAAAGGGTGTAGTCTTTCCATCACGATAACGCTAGACCACACACAGCTTTAGCCACTCAGAAAAAATTAAAAGAGTTTGACTGGGAGGTGTTAATGCATCCGCCATATAGCCCTGACCTTGTACCTTCAGATTTCCACCTGTTTCGGTCTCTTCAGAATTCTTTAGGCAGTGTCAGGTTAACACCAAGAGAGGACTGCCGAAATTACTTGTCGCGTTTTTTTTATAAGAAGTTCCCAAATTTCTACAGCAACGGGATCATGTCAATACCTACAAGATGGCAGAAAGTCCTTAAACAAAATGGCACATACATACTTTAATTAATTGTATATAATTTTTTTTTTTATAAACAAACATTTTTTCAACATCTCAATAGAGACGAAGTAGGGATATTGTAGAAGAACCAGGAACTCGAGGCACCTACAGGGCTTACCATGATGACAGGTCGTAAGCCCCGTAGGTGCCTCGAGTTCCTGGTTCTTCTACAATATCCCTACTTCGTCTCTATTGAGATGTTGAAAAAATGTTTGTCAATAAAAATATCATTTGACTCCCGAAAGGGAAAAAAATCCAATGTTTGCGTATATGCAATTAAAAAAGAATATTCGATTTATATAAACTTTGAAAAAAAAATGTACTGAGTTTTTTTTCATATAAAATGCGATGTATCTCTTTCGCCAACCTAATATGTAGGTAGATAGTAAGTTTTTAATTATTATACGTGACCGCAAGACTCTTGCATTAGATTAAAGTTAAAATCTCATAGGTGAGTTGAGTCTAATAATGAGTTTTTCCTGACGGCACATCTGCGATATTGTGCGATACCTTATATAATATTTCTATGTGGCAAAATTCATTATAATGCTTTCATATATATTATGTATTTATTGGAACATACGCAAGTGTCGAGTAAATTGCTATTTTTTTCCAATATATTCATTTTAGTATCTTTATTATATTAGAATTTGATTTATTATGAATATCTCGGATGTTTCAAATAAAAGGTACCCATTGTGCATTGAACCTATTTTTAGTTTTTTTCTGATTTATAGGAATTGAAATATTTACCCATATTTTGAGTAGGTATTCAGTTCAACTATTTATTTTTGTCTGTTTAATGATTTTTATTGATTAAATAATAATTATGGGTTTGATCTAACTCATATTATGAATTATAAACCGTAAATACCTTCAACATTGACAAAATAAAAATATCTCAATTTTACATACACACATCATCATATATTCCCAAATTAGGCATATTCTTAGAGTATAGGTGAATAGTGTCGGACAAATACCCTCTCTCCCATGTATGTACCTACTGATACTGATAAGAGATATAACTTCTTGAACGGAGGAATCACATAGAATTGGAGGGACCACGAGGGAATTGGATGGACAGTGATAGACTTACGTACATATATACAGGCGAATGAAATCCCCTCTGGTCGCCGCCTACCCGGAAGACCACCCAAGAGATGGAAGGATAGTTGGACTTCGTCATCCCAGGAGGCATAGTTTCTAAAGAACAGACCAACTAGGTCTACTAAACGATAAAGAAGAAGATCTTGAACGAGCTTTTGGTTGCGCAGAGCGCAAATTTGTGTACTTTTGCTTCGTTGGTTCACGTGCAAATCGCCACCCTTCTCGACTGAAATTTCAAGATATTTGGCTACAACTTTATCAGGGATGCAGTTCCTCCGGTAAACAACTAAATATAAATATTATTTACGATGGCGCGACCATGTAAAAGAAATTCTGAAAGAGGGAAATATAAGAAATTTGAACAACAGGCGAAAATGTATGAGATGATGTATGAATATTGTTGAGGCGATGGATGCGTGCCTGTATATAAAAATATGGCGTTCGTTTCTCTCTGCTTACCCAGATAGGGACATGGTGTGATGATATGTAGGTATTTATTGAAAATTAAATTCTTTGGTAAAATGTTAAAATTATAATAATGATAATGATTTTATCCAGACGACATTTTAAAATAGTGAATATATTTTTTTCCAAACACATATTTAATATTATATTTGATAGGAATTTACTTGTGAATGGAACTGCCAACTTATCAAGAAGAAAAAATATACACTTATGTAGTATGTACCTAGTGGAGAATTTAGTGTTGACCACAAGTAGGGGAGAGCGGGGCACACGGGTCCGCTTAACTGTTGTTGGTAAATATACTAAGATATATTGATGCTATGTCAATCGCATTTTGCTAAATAGCATTTATATGCTATGCTGTTACAACTAAATGAATTGAATTAAACAACGTTTCATAGGTTTTTTGTATAAAACCGAGAATGTCAAAAATGGTATATGGACCTTTGTGCCCCATCCAGTGGGGCACAAAGGTTCACGTGTGGTCCTATGTGTCCCATATTATGTAAGATAAATGTATGTAATGGATAATCAAACATGTTTAATTTATTTTGAAAGGTTTATTAAATAAACATTTTGCACACGTTATATTCCACATAACGTAGAAATTATATGAAACAGGAAAATATATAAAAACAATAAAAGAAAAAGAAAGTATTAACATTTTGGAAACGTTATATAATTGTCCTCCTCATCAGCACCAGCGCATAAGTCATGTGCCCACCCTTTGCATTTTTGGCATTGGATCCACCCTTCGTTAGGCTTGGATTGAAGAAATCTTCCACAGCAGTAAATACACATAGGATTCGTATCTTCTTCAGAGTCACTGTCAGAAGACTCAGCTTTTTTATTATTGATAACTTTCTTTGTGCCTTTCTCGACTTTTTTCTTCATTTTAAAATCAGCTATTGCAGCTTTTCTTTTGTTTTCTTGCTCTTCAGTTTCCTTTTGGTTTTTAAAAGGTGATCCAGTTAGTTCTTTAGCATGCTGCGTTTTTTGTTTTCGATTATTAGATTTCTTAGATGTTCTACTAGATATGGGTTTAGGAGAAACTTGAAACAAACATTTTTTAAAAACAGTTGCATCTTGGAAACTTGTCGATGGCAGATGCACGGAATTTAAATTGATTGATGCAGGGTCGCTAGTTTTTTCTATGATGTTAACTGGTGGCTGAGGTAAGGCGGTATACAAACTAACTGATGAAGGGTGGCATTCTCCTTGTTCCAGGATGTTTGCATCTAGTTGAGCCTCTGTAACCTGAATAGTGTTTTCTGATTGAAGGTCTGTTGTGATTTCTTCCACATTCATTGGGGTCAGAGGCGCAAAAGGCAAGTTTTTGGAACCCCATACCTTTGAGATGCCTGCCTAGCTGATAGTTCTTTTTTTTGTACAGCAGAAACTGCCATGCTCATTTCAATAGCACTCCAACCTGGGTCTGGTTTTTTTTTCTTTTAGTTACGTACCATCTAGGAAACAATAAAAAATTTTGAACTTGCTTCACTAATTCACGTAAATCAGATTAATGAATTATACCAAAATCTATGAATTGTAAAAAAATATTTAAAAAAATAGAATCAACAAAGTGAAGTGGACGGGGCACACAGGACCGCGGTCCTGTGTACCCCGTTGTCATATGGACCTCTATGCCCCGCAGAGACAATGTTTGAACAAACACAATTAAATGCAAAAGTTGGTACACAATGAAAACGAAACCTTTTGAAATCATATCCAATTTAACCTTAAAATCAGGTTTAAACAATACGTCTGAATTTAAATAATTGACAGATGGTAAATATAAGCAATAATAAGACATTTTTTTAGAGAATTACCTTAATATTTCTTCGTTTTTGTTTTTTCCTTCCGTGTTGTCACCCGTCACGCACTCAATCTTGGACACAACTAAGATGATGTTTAGACAACGTAATTAATGCATTGTCAGATAGATGACACTAGTGATACTGATTCTACAAGGCCGGACCTCTGTACCCCCACGGACTCGTGTGCCCCGCCTTCCCCTACCACAACCCACACTTTATTGAGATTTTTTTGAATGAATAATTGATGTGTTTAACCAATACCTATCTACAAAATTGATGTGTTTAACCAATACCTATCTACAAAATTGATGTGTTTAACCAATACCTATCTACAAAATTGATGTGTTTAACCAATACCTATCTACAAAATTGATGTGTTTAACCAATACCTATCTACAAAATTGATGTGTTTAACCAATACCTATCTACAAAATTGATGTGTTTAACCAATACCTATCTACAAAATTGATGTGTTTAACCAATACCTATCTACAAAATTGATGTGTTTAACCAATACCTATCTACAAAATTGATGTGTTTAACCAATACCTATCTACAAAATTGATGTGTTTAACCAATACCTATCTACAAAATTGATGTGTTTAACCAATACCTATCTACAAAATTGATGTGTTTAACCAATACCTATCTACAAAATTGATGTGTTTAACCAATACCTATCTACAAAATTGATGTGTTTAACCAATACCTATCTACAAAATTGATGTGTTTAACCAATACCTATCTACAAAATTGATGTGTTTAACCAATACCTATCTACAAAATTGATGTGTTTAACCAATACCTATCTACAAAATTGATGTGTTTAACCAATACCTATCTACAAAATTGATGTGTTTAACCAATACCTATCTACAAAATTGATGTGTTTAACCAATACCTATCTACAAAATTGATGTGTTTAACCAATACCTATCTACAAAATTGATGTGTTTAACCAATACCTATCTACAAAATTGATGTGTTTAACCAATACCTATCTACAAAATTGATGTGTTTAACCAATACCTATCTACAAAATTGATGTGTTTAACCAATACCTATCTACAAAATTGATGTGTTTAACCAATACCTATCTACAAAATTGATGTGTTTAACCAATACCTATCTACAAAATAGGAATTGGATTAACTGCCTATATTTCCAAAAAAAAAAACAAACGTAGAAATCGACACCCAACTAGATAATTTAATTTTGTATAAAAAATATATAAATTATAACACATAAATTCCAACTGTCGATGACGATAGTTAGTATAATCGAATAATACGTAAAATCCATGTTGTGGGCCTTCGTGGCTCAGTTGGTTAGATATCTGACTGCTGAGCCAAAGGTCCCGGGTTCGATTCCCGGTGGAGACACAGTTTTTAATTGTGTTTTCAGTCTGGATCTGTGAGACGATTAATATCGAAAGTCTCCAGAATGTGGCAACTTTTTATTGGGTGCGTGTTAAATTAATATTTGACATAGTAGGTACCTGTTAGTTGCCCGAGAAGCAATATTAAATAAATAAATAAATAAAATAAATAAAGGTATCAAACTATAAACCCCTAAAATCAAATTATTGGGTATTTGAAATAATTTGTATTCCTACACAAAACATGTTTGCCATGATATGACAGTGTGGAGTTCAGTCCTTTTTTCTTACCCGGTACCCTGCATACGCTTGATGGTATATACCTATGTATGAAGATTATAATTATTATGAGTCCCTGTAGATATTGTGTATTCTGCCATACAAATTGTATGAAACAATGTATCTAAATTCATCATCTAAAAAATTGTTTAAAAAATTTGTAATCTACTGCTATAATACATGTATGTATTTTTTATAGACTAGTTGCATGTAACACATGAGATCTAATTGTCGATGGCGATATGTATGTATAGTGGAGATACGGATAGTTAATTCGTGCAAAAAAAAGTCCAGTTCCAGGCCAAAAAAAATGATAGATGAAAAGGATGAAGTGAGGAGACGGTTTTTTGACATCAAAAATGCTCACGTGAATAAATATAAATATCCTTACATTTATGTGTGAAAAAGTCATATTTTAAGTAAAATGTATGTATATATTTTTTTATTTATATATTGTTAATACACAAACATTTGTACATATTTAGGTTAAGTAACGCCGCACTAAGCTAAACCTGTTTCGGGGCTGTTACTTTTATGCAATAGGGTATACAAATTATTTACACATAAACTATACATAATTACAATATAATATGAAATGCTTTTTTTTATTCTATTTTTTGTAACTGTCATTTTTCTATACTTTCTGGGATTGGTATGTAATTGGTCTCATTTCTGTAAATCGTTTGTGTATTGTAATTGTTAACATGACTGTTTACTAATCCAAATAAATAAATAATAAAAAAAAAATAATATAATAAGGTGTACAGGTGTTAAATGTTACAGTCAAGTAGGTAGTTTAAAAAAGATTACAAAATATTAAGAAGTAAAGTTTAAGATTAAATATAGAAAATTAAATAAAATAAATAAAGAAATGAAGAATAGGAAATAAATGATTGTGAAAAGTATTATAGTTTGAGCAAATTCTTCTAATCAAACCGTTCTTACCCATATTAGTTCGAAAATGTGTAATTGAAAATGTATAATTTTGTCTACTATTAAAGGTTTGAACTCTGAAACAGATAAGCTCAAGGAGGTCAGGGCAGTCTATTGTGTAATGTATTATTTTATATAGAAATGTGGTTTCACTGAGCATTCAATGATCTTTCAAAGTCCCGATTTTATAAAAAATTGCTGCAGTGTAATAATTGGGAAATCATTCCTCGTACGATAGTTGATACATTTTAAAAATTCATTTTGAATTCGTTCTATTCGGAGTAAATGTATATTATATAATGGATTCCATATTATAATAGATCCGAATTCTTAAATACTTCGTACATAAGAGATATATAATACTTTTAGAACACCTTCGTCTCTGAATGGTTTTGATACGCGAATTATGAAGCCTAACATTTTATATGCTTTCGTAATGATATTATTTATATGACTAACAAAATTTAACTTTCTGTCAATAATTATTTCCAAAAATTTAATTTCATTTACATCTGCTGCTGGCAGGGGGAGCATTTCCCTGATGTCTTGTCCCCATCAGCCAACGTCGACGTCCGTCTTGGCATTGGACGTACTCATGTTTGGCCATGAAGAAAAAAGACAATATGTGCCAATCATAAAAAATATTGTCTCAATATTATTTGTGTGATATTTTCAAGTGTGTAATAGTGCTTTTATTTATATATTTTTATTTGAACTTGTGACTTAATTAATAATAACATTCATCGTTTGTGAAGTCCCAATTTACTGACCATATTATTTATTTTAATATTTTATTTCTGACATAATCGTTCTGTCTCACGTTTAACAATATTGATTATAGCCAGACCACAGTTTCATTTATTTTAAAATGTGATTGTTTTTATGCGATCAGACATTAACACACAAAATTGATAAAAAAAACTAAATTAAATAAGCGTGGAGGAATAAAGGCTGTATTTCATTGTGTATGCCTTCAATAATTACGAAACTTCATGAGAGCCCAAACGTCAAAAACGCCATTGTCAAACATTGCCACGAGTATATGTAGGTACAAAGTACCATGTAGGTGCCTTAAAATCCTTATTCGACCTCGGTACTTATAAGTACATTGATATGATTCAGATTTTTTAATTTTGTCTTATTACTTTGATAATAATGGGGTTCTAGAAAGGCTGGAATAAAAAAAATAAACTTTTTAAAAATACCGACGTTAATATTTGCATGGTACCGTCAGGCTTTATTTTAAATTTGCGGCGAATAGGTACATCCGTACAAGTACATTTTGCTGTCGTGCAATTTCCGCTAGGACGAGGTCAGTAACCTCCCATAATATTGATAGCAAAATAAACACAAGAGGTACTTTTCTAGGGTAGAACGTTCGAGAAACACCATGGAATTCGAACCGGCATGTACTCAGTTAACTACCTCCCAGATGGGATAAAAGGACAGGCGGCGCTCGACATATCATCGTAGTTACTAGCATCGACCGTGAAATCTTACATTTAGAAATTGCTCCTGTCGAGCTTTTCCATTTCTATTTTTTTCTGTGAGATCCTTTGCTGCTTATCTTAATTTAAGTTTAAATTTAACTATTTCAAAAGCTTAGAATTAATAAATTCAATTTATAGCGACAGGCTAGATTAATGCCCCACAAGTTTTTATCATATTAACAATCCAATAGGTACTGGTGGAAAAGATAAAGGTATAGGGATTTACCTTGCCTCGATATTTATTGTGCTGGTTCTGAATAATCTTTTCACCACATTCACAGCGTATGAAAACTTTGACACTTCACTAGTAATTCACAAGTTAATTAATTTCAGCGGATTTTGAAGATATAATTTTAAGAGCGGTGCGGTGCGGTGTGTTAGTCAAGATGACAGTTGATATAATGAGAAAATTTATATGCAACAATACTTTTTTGCATATAGCTGGCAGGTATGTAGGTAGGTTGTTTTTAGGCCGAGGTAAACTAGGATAGGATAGGAAAGGTGTGTGTGTGTGTGTATATGCGTGTGTACCCAACTTTGCGTAACCATAACTCCCGGCCTTGGAGTATTACTCCAACAAAAAATTCAAAAAACATATGACTCACCGGATGGTAAAAGAAGAATACAAATTTAAACAATAGAGTGAAAAATTCAAATAAACGTAAACTAACTTAAAAAATAAAAAGAAATATTAAATTAAAAACATTTTGATTATTGGGAAGGTAACGGACATAATCGAATAGCTGGTCTTAAATATGTACCATTCCGGGTTCGAACTTTTACAACTCGAATGACGTTGTCTTTTCCCGGATATATTTCCTTAACTATGCCAAGTGGCCAAGATAATTTAGGGAGATTTTCCTCTCTAATAATAACTATTTGGCCAGGTGTAATGGGTTTTATGTACGTATTCCACTTTTCACGCATTTGTAAAGAGGTGAGATATTCTACATGCCATCGTTTCCAAAATGACTGTACTAATTTATCGATCAACTCATATCGTTGAATGCGGGTTATTGAAATATCATCAACGTTGTAAGCGGGTATGTAATTTAGCGTGGTTAAATTTAAAAAATGCGCAGGGGTTAATGCGGCAGGATCTAAAGGATCATTGCTTAATACACAAAGCGGTCTAGAGTTCAATAAAGCCTCTATTTGAATCAATACGGTATTCATTTCCTCGTAAGTTAATACTTGTGAGCCTATGACTTTAAATAAATGTGTTTTAATACACTTAATATTGCTTTCCCATATACCACCCATATGAGGAGAATACGGAGGATTTATTCGAAATTCTATTTTTCTAGGCGTCAATTCATGAAGTATTGCTTTATTATATTCATCGGAACAAACAAACTTATATAATTCATTTAAAATTTTACGAGCTCCAACAAAATTTCTTCCACCGTCACTTACAATGAGAGTGACAGGTCCTCTTCTGGCTATAAAACGTTTAAATGCAGCTAAGAACATTTCAGATGAGAGATCTGAAACTAATTCTATATGTAAAGCTTTTGTTGCTAGGCAAACAAATAAACAAACATATGCCTTTTGCTTTTTAATGCCTCTTCTCTTTGCCAGAGTTACAAACACTGGACCCATGTAATCTACTTCACATTTTGCGAAACATTTTATTTCATTTACTCGAAAATCGGGTAAATTGCCCATTAACGGGAAGGTTCCTTTTGGTTTGTTTTTAAAACAAATGTTGCAAGAATGAACAATCTTACGAACCAAACTACGACCAGATAAAATCCAGTACTTCTGTCGTAATAATGCTAACAATAATGCAGGGCCTGTATGATAATGTAAATAATGATAATATTCAATAAGTAACTGAACAATACGATCTTTAGAAGGCAATAAAATTGGATGTTTCGTTTCATACATTGATGATGAATTTTGAATTCGACCACCAACTCTAAGGATATTATTATTTAAAAATGGTAAAAGTTTGCGTAATACAGGACTACTCAATTTATTCTGTTCAAGAGAATGTATATCTTGAGAAAAATGGTTATTCTGAATGCATTTAATTACATGATTTTCAGCAGTTTCTAAGTCTGAGACCGTAATCATTCCAGACGTATTAAGTTTTCTTGTAAAACGAAGAACGTAAACAAGTATGTCTAATAATTTACTCCATTTAGAGATCCTGTTAGCGATTAAATAAATAAAGTGAGGCTCAGATTGAGTCTTAATTTGTATGAGAGCAACAGTTTTAGATTCAGGTATACTCTGATAGGCATTTTCCTTTTTAAAATTAGTCACAGGCCATTGACTCTGTGGCAATGAGATCCAGGCTGGACCATTAAACCAATAAGAGGTTTTCAAAAATTCATTAGGAGTAACGGAGAGGGATACAATATCACTTGGATTTTCAGTTCCAGGAACATGAAACCAATTTTCTTCAGAAATAATTTCTTGAATAATTGCGGTGCGATTGGCAACGAAGGTTTGCCATCTATGCGGTGAGGAATGTATCCATGAAAGTACAATAGTTGAATCAGAAAATGCAAACATTTTGTCAATCTTACATCTAATCTCAATAGTTGAGAGAACAGATTTCATTAATAATGCAAGAAGGTGTGCGGCACATAACTCTAAACGTGCTAAAGATACCTTTTTAAGTGGGGATACTTTTGACTTGGCACATAGTAGTGAAACATTTGAGGCGTTAGATTCAAGTGATCCAATGCGGATATATATAACCGCCCCATAGGCACGTTCACTAGCATCTGAGAAACCAAGAAAATTGATGAATGAATCATTTACTATACCTATATGTCTTGGTATATTTATATTTGATAAGTTTTCGAGTTCACTCTGAAATTTCAACCAAATCTTATTTATATCCTCAGGAACCCGTTCATCCCAAGACAATTCTCTTTTCCAACACTCTTGCACTAGAAGTTTCAAACCGATGATAACTGGAGCAAGGAGACCTAGAGGATCATATAATGATGCCATATTAGAAAGAATTAATCTTTTCGTACATACTAACGTATCTAAAGAGAGAGGTTTGATTTTAAAAGTGAAACAATCAGAGGTGGGACTCCAAGACAAACCTATAATTTTGGTTTTATCGTCAAAATCTGAATTAAAAGTAATGTGTTGGTTAACACGTAGATTATCTGGAATGTGCTTTAAAAATTGTACAGAGTTGGAAATCCACTTATTTAGACAGAAACCTCCAGAGGAAAATAAGTGAACTAAATGAGAATAAATTTGTAAAGCTTCCTCAGGTGAATTGACTGAATAAAGAAAATCATCCATATAAAAATATTTCATAGCAAGTTGTGTGGTTTCAGGAAGTTTATCGCCTTCATCTATTAAGAGTTTGCGAATGACTTTCATTGCTAAATAAGGGGAACATTTAAGCCCAAAAGAAACGCGTTGAAATTCATAAATGTCAATAGGATCTGAGTTATTAAACCTAAAAAGTATCCTTTGAAAACGTTTATGATCTGGATTCATTTTCAATTGAAAATACATTTTTTCTATGTCAGCAGAAATAACTACCGAGTACAGGCGTAGATTTATAAGTAAATCAAAAATATTTGTTTGCAAATTAGGTCCACAATGCAATATATCATTGAGACTTTTTCCAGAGGAAGTTTTGCAACTGGCGTCTAAAACTATTCTAATTTTAGTAGTATCTTTATCAGGCCGATATACAGCTCTATGTGGTATATAATAAACACAATCTGAAGTTTGTGTATCGGTAACTTTTTTCAAAAAACCTTTGTCAATGTATTCTTGAATAGTGGCATTATAACCATATTGTAAATCTAAATTTGATAGCAACTTCTTTTCCAATGAAAGCAACCTATGTTAAGCATTTTTTATTGAATGACCCAAAACTGTGGGACTTTCACGAAAAGGTAATGATACAGTATATCTACCCTCGTTGTCTCGCAAGACTGTTTTCTCAAAAATTTGTTCACAAAGTTGCTCGTCAGGACTTAAATACTGACGTGATGGTACAGATTCTAGTTTCCAAAAGTTTTGAATCATTTCATCTAACTTATTTTTTGAATTAGAATCATCAATTGCGTGTAACGTGCGTTGAAATTGACATGATGAGAAGTTATCTATTTGCGTTTCGCCCATGATCAAATAACCAAGAGTAGTCTGTAAGGCGATCATACGAGTTTCTTTATGTGTTAATTTCCCAGGTAAAAGTAAATGCGGGAATAAACCAGCTCCGATTATGCAATCGATACTAGCAGGAAGATTAAAATTATTATCCGCTAGCGGCAAATTCTTAAAACAATCTGTCATTTCTAAGGCTGACGTAGGCAAATCATTAGTAATAGTTTCGACAACCGAAGCCTTAATATCGTAAAAGAATCTTGTATCATATCTTGAATAAATTGTAAATATAGCATATCCTAATATTGGTTTTACAGCAGACCCAATACCGTACACAAAAGCATTTTCGTACGTAATGTTTATATTAAATTTTTTACATATCTTTTCCGTTATAAAATTTGCATTTGATCCTGTATCTATTAATGTGCGGATGGTATTTTTTTTAATTCCATTAATATATACTATAGCGGTTGGTATTACATGATAACAGTTTACATTATTGATCAACAAACAATTGTCGATTTGACATTTAGGTTCATATGGTTGATCCAAATGTCGTCGACTGATATTATTCACCGAAGTGCTCGTATTGCGGTCAGAATTGACGAATGAGGTAATATTATCATCGTTTTTAACAATATCAGCTGCGCTAGGAACCTGTTTTGAATGATAATTATCTTTATTTTGATTATCTTCATCATCACATGCTGGTGAAGAAGGAAAATGAATCAATGAATGATGCCTTTTATTACAATAAAAGCATTTTTTTTCCGATTTACAATTTTTTGTTAAATGAGTACCAAAACAATTTTTACATAGTGATCTTTTGTTGATTATTTTGAATCTTGTGAATACATCCAACTGTAAGAATTTTTTACATGAATACAATGGATGTTTATTACATTCACACAAAAAACATTTTGTGATATCCATTGGCGTATTATTTATAACAAATGAATGTGAATTATTATTATTTTTTCGTCGATCATTTGGTGCACTTTTGTGGAATATAACCTGCGTTCTAGAGAGAATTTTGCTTTGCTCTCTCAGAAAAGATTGTAATAATTTAAAGTTTGGAATTTTTTCATTTCTAATATGTTGCTCAAATAAATTTAACGTCTCTCTATCTAACTTAAGAAGAGCAATGAAATCAGTTAAATCAGAAATATCTAATAATTTTAAAGCTTCAAATGAAGAGCAAAAATTTTCTATGAAATAATCCAAATTCTTTGAACTTGATTGTGTTAAGGGTTTAAAATTGATTATTTTTTCTAAATAATGCGTAGCTAAAATTCGTGAATCCTGGAATCGATCAACAAGCCTATCCCATATAATATCATAATTAGATGCGACAGGAAGTATCCCAGAAATAACACTTAAAGCGGTACCTGTCAATTTTGACACTAAATATTGTATTTTTTCACCATTCGACAAATTAATATTGTCGTGTATTAGATCTTTGAAATTTTGATAAAATAATGGCCATTTCGTTGGATCACCATTAAAACTAACAAGTTCCAATATTGGCAATTTGTGTGTTCTTTGAGAGTCTTTTTCAAATGATTTAATAATTGGAGGAACATAGTCAACTTTAGTTTTTAAAGATTGTTCAATATGCTTGATGTTACAGTATAATTCGTCAAGGGCTTCAATAGATTGAAAAGACGGAACAGGATTTACAGCTATTTTTCCCAAATTTAATTCTTCTACAACTTGACAAAATTCAGAACGAATTTTATCTATCGATTGTATGCGGATAAGAAAATTAGTTTTTTCTTCAGCGGTATTTAATGATTTCGACAAGTCATAAGCTTTCTGAATAATTGCAAATAAACTTAGCCGTTTAGCTTCCAATATTTTTAAAGAAGCCATTATTGATTAAACAACAATAAAATTAATGAAACAAGAATTTGATTAAGTACTTAGGTACTACAATCAATGCGGGTATGTATGAAATATGTAATGTAAATAGCGTATGTATAATGTTAATTTTGTATAAAAATGTATAAATTTGATAAGTAATGCGTGAAAATTCAAGATATGCGGGACAGAGGAACAAGGAATGCGGGAAAATACAAAATATACGGGACGAAGGACCAAGGAATATGGTGGAAAAGATAAAGGTATAGGGATTTACCTTGCCTCGATATTTATTGTGCTGGTTCTGAATAATCTTTTCACCACATTCACAGCGTATGAAAACTTTGACACTTCACTAGTAATTCACAAGTTAATTAATTTCAGCGGATTTTGAAGATATAATTTTAAGAGCGGTGCGGTGCGGTGTGTTAGTCAAGATGACAGTTGATATAATGAGAAAATTTATATGCAACAATACTTTTTTGCATATAGCTGGCAGGTATGTAGGTAGGTTGTTTTTAGGCCGAGGTAAACTAGGATAGGATAGGAAAGGTGTGTGTGTGTGTGTGTGTATATGCGTGTGTACCCAACTTTGCGTAACCAGGTACTATATATTCTATATTGTTTTACGGCTATCCACTCGTCTACGAGTGATCCTAGAATAGGTACTATATACTCAATTAAATGAAAAAAAACAATGACTTACTTGTTAGAAGTGCAAAAAAGGGCGTCCTGGTAGCTATGCACATTATGGCTACGATAAAATACATAAGAATGACATTAAATATCAGTTTTTCTTACGAAAAAACGCAATGTACCATAGAAAATATGTTCCTTTGCGGCTCTAAGGGCCTAGGCAGTAAAGGGGTGGGGGGGTGGTCGGCCGACGCTGTTGTGCCCCCTTCAATTCTGTACTTAGAGAAGAGCAGGACGAACGCCTTTAGTCTCGCTCGGCAGTGACTCGTCAACTGTGGCGAATGTTGTTGTTTGGTTCGGGCACACCGCCGGCGCAGACGTCGGGTCAGACATCCTGTGTTGACAATGAGACGTCAAATCTGACAGGTGATGATTGCGTCGGATGCCCCCGGTGTTAGCCCGCCGAACCTTCGAACGCCAACACGAGGACCGAGGGGTGCGGGGACAAGCCCTTCCGTTCGATCGGTGTGCCTAGGGGCTTTCCCCCGCTGTCGATCTTGAGCGGTTGCCCCGCCGTTTTTTGAACCCGATGGATAGTGGGTATTTGTGTTGTCCGACGTTGCGGCCGCGCCGGGGATGAACAGGGCCAATGGGTTCTATAGCGTCCTCCGGTGTGGAAGTGGTATCGCGATTCCTCTCATGTACTGACGGATGTTCATTACGAAAAACATGTGGTGTCTATATAAGTAATTTAAAGAATCTAGGTAAGTACCGTTGGTCAAAAAGGGGTGTTTTGTGAATACCTTGGGCAACTAAGGGTTGAAAGAAAAAAGAATAGAAATTTCAAATAACAGCAGTTAACTTTCCGGTATAGTTGACAACTTTGACATCAATAGGTATCAATTGGCCGTCATTAATATTCCGAAACCGATAGATGTCAGTAAAAGGGATGAATTCGCGATAAATAATTCCAACGAATAATAATTGTGATTCTCGTCAGAATAACAAGTAGATGGATACATACACAAGATAGGAGAGTACCTATCGAGGAAACAAGAAGTTTTGCGAGAGTTTTCTCTCCCGCTAAGCGTTGATTCTTCACCTGAGGGTCGGCGAGCTCGGGGGAGGAGGGCGGCTGGACCCCTTTGACGAACGGGGAGCGAGGCGGCGCGCGACGCGGGCGGCTGGAAGGCGGGGACGAAAGAGTCGAGTTGCGCGCGGCCGCCCATGCAGTTGAGTCGTGTGTCGTGTGACGTTCGGTCTGATTCGCGGCTGGAAATGTGTCGGTGAAACTCAAAACTGTCCAGCGATCAAATCTGTCCGTCGTTGTTGGTACGATCATGAATGAAAAAGTCAACGTCGAAGCTGCGTTCTGTCACCACGGCCGGGAAAGCCTTCGGAGCTTTTAACAATATCACGTGCGAGATAAGGTTTATCTGACGTACGGTCGAGATTATCACCGGTGGGATATACGTACGTTTTAATATAATATTGTATCGTACACACCACTCTAACCGCTATTTCTCTAATACTCTCATTCTATCTCTGTAATGGTTAATGTTCTGAGTGCCCCTATTGAGAATACCGCCGAAGAAGGAATAACAACTGTCAAACATCAAAGGACTGAAAGAGTTTCTCGCAGATTTCACAGGGCTGATCTAAGGGGGCGAGATCATCAAGGTAAACACTATATACCTACATATATATAACCCCATGTACTTTTATCTCCTCGTATACATGTGCTCCTTGTATCTATCTATTGTTAATTTGTATTCAGATAATGTTCATCTTTATCTAAGTATGTAAAATTCGTACATAGAATTTCGTGTAGGTATCGTTTTAGTTTTAAGATATGGAACACCTACATATCTTAATTTATTCAAAGATGTAGGTAAGTAGTGAAAATTAAGATTTAATATTTTATGTTTTTTCTTTCTTTATTTTATACATACATAATACTACATTAAAAGCAGCATTTTTATTTGTGCTGAACAATAAATTACTGAATAAAATGACAAAACATGAATACAATTAAGTATGATATAAATTACGTATATTGGTAAATATAGACGAAATTTCTAAGAATCTCCATCCATGCCATCACGCCATTTCCCTATTTGCGATAGGCAGAGAGAACCGAGCGCCGTACTCCTATCCCTTGACATACATTTCTCACTTTATTCACGTCTATCCATCGCGGTGTATTAACGTTATATGAATCTAGTTTGTTATATTTTTATAATATTTATTGAAATAAGATGTTCTACAACTAACTGGTCAACAGGAAAAAGATAATCCATCGATATACAATATTAACTTAACACGATTAATATCGTAAGTCTCTTGAATGTGGCAACTCGTTATTGGGTGCATGTTAAATAATTATTTGACATAGTTCCTGTTAGTTGTCCGAGAAGCTACATTAAATAAATAAATAAATAAACACACCCTCACATTATTATGATAACATTTTACTATAAATAATTCTGATTTATGATTCAATAAAAGTGTTAACAAATTTTAATACACAATAAAAACAATAATTATGTTTTATTAGGTAAGAATTTTGATAATTTTTGTATTGTAAGTACATCCCTGTACAAATGGAAAATTTTTATCGAAAACATTTTTCAGACATACGAGAATTGCGATAGAAATATATTTTAGAAAAATTATTACCTTATTTTAATGTGACTCGAAGTACCTACGAGATACCTTTTTTGATCAACACAAAAAATAGTATCTGAGACGTGTGTTTAATGGTCTACTAGCTTGCTCGATTCGCCAACATCGCTCATCGACGAGCAATCGAGTAGTACATAGATCATTGAACACTCGCTTTTTTACTATGGCTACTTAGACCACCAACAAATATCAGGGGTTTGGGGTCCATTTTACCCTTCCGAAGAAGCGCTCTACACAGCGCTGAGGAGGGTCTGTAATATGCTCAATGGAATATGAATTCGGATCGTAAAAATACTCGGTTTGTAAGAAGGCGGAAACACAGAATTCGGAAGATCGTTCCACAGTCGGGGTGTTGTGTTAAAAAGAGTGTTCAAGAAGCGACTGGTTCGTGTATGTTGAAGGTTTACGTTAGCGTTAGTTAATGTGTCCGGCTGGTAACTACCACTTCAATATGCGGCGACCACCGTCTTCCAGTCATTCGATGGTTCACTGTGAATGGGTGCTGAGATTGAGTAGAACGAGTGACTCGACAGGTATTTATAGGTTTGCTGTTAGGCAGGGTGATTCCATTGAAAGGAAAGATTCCATTCCATTCCACTAGGAATTCGTTTGGGATTCTCTTCCAAGAAATAAGCCAGGCTTGGAGACGTAAAAAAGAGAAAGAATTTCTTTCACCCTAAGTATTAACTGAGCGATGGTAGCTTTATATTTTAAGATCTTCCCGCTCTTCTGATATATAACTCTGTTTAAGATGTTTGTCAAAAGAAAAACTGTCCATGGACTGTTCTGTCATCAGCGTCACCAGCGCACGAAAGCAAGTAATTAATATGTAGGAGATATAGAGTTGGAGATAGAATGGACTCTTGAGGGCTTCCTACATTGATAGAATGGGGCAACCAAGGGTAACCGTTCACTACAGTTACGACTTCACGATCTTTCAAAAAGTTCTCATTTAATTAAAAGACCTCGGTACCGAACCCGATAAAAGGTTTCAGAGATGTCAAGGGCGACAGTTTGAGCTTCTTCAAAGCGTTACATAACCCTACCCCAAACGGATGTGACATACGAGAACAATTCGCTACAAGATCGGTTTCCACGAAATCCATATTGGTGATCGCTTATAATTTTGTTTGCTTCGAGGTATGTGATCAACTATCTTTAACAAATCAACCATCTTTCACAAAAAAACTATCTTTCACAAAAAACTATCTTTCACAAATCATTTGAATACATAACAACTAAAGCATATAAAACCATCTGATTCATATTTCGAAACCTTTTCATAACTATGACAATGCGTATATTATTTAATTCATTTATTAGAAGCTTATTGGAGTTTGTATCGGTTGTATGGTACCCAAACTATGAAACACATATTAACGCAATAGAAAATCTTCAAAAAAATATTAAACAAATAAATTTTCATAATAGATTTCATTTCTCTAACTATCTTCAAGCTCTAAAACAACACAACACAAAACTACTGGAGACACGCAGATCAATCCAAGATATTTATTTTCTATACAAAATTATTAATGATCAGATCGACAATACACCTCTTCTAAGTTCACTCCGTTTTCACTGTCCACTCAGAAGAAATAGAAACCAGTCTCTCTTTTACATTGAATCTTCTATAACTTGAATCTAACTATATGCTAAATTCATATATAAATAGAGTAAATAGATTAATTTATATTTTTAATAAATAAAAATAAAAACACTTGTTTAAAATTAATTCCACTATTTATTGATAAATAGTGGAATTAATTTTAAACAAGTGCGTTTATTTTTATTTATCAAAAATATAAATTAATTTAAATGGAATTCCATCAAGAACTGACGATCAAAAAGTTAAATCTAATTAAGAGTAAATAGAGCTTGTACTGGGTACACCAGAAATTGTTTGAGTGATCCGGAGTTGGATATGTTTGCTTCGAGTTTTTATATTGTATACATTAAAAAAATGTGAATTTGTCGGATATTAATTTAATCTGTGCTCTGTTTTGCTGTGCGCATCTTTACCTTTTTAATTGTGCCCCTTTAATTTAATTTATTCAATATAATTTAACTACGTATTATTCATACATTGAGACAAGTGGGGTATAAATCAAAATATGAGTTTCCAGTGATCCATGCTTCCCCCCACTCCCCTCGTTTTCAAAATTGTTAAAATATTTTCAGAATTGTTAACATATTGTAATACATATATTTTAGAATACTATAATTGGTAATATAAAAAATATCTTTGTATAAATTTTTCTTGTTTGCTATTGTACCTATTCTATAAAAAAGTTGGTGTTAAGTACTCGTTCCATTAATTTGGAGAGTACAGAAGTAATTGCAAAGGGTCGGTAGTTAAATAGATGGGTTGAAGCAATCATTTTTTGTAGGAATTGGGTGGATGACCGCTTTTTTCCAGTCAAACAGGACAATACCACTTTTAAATGAGAGTTTGAAGAGTTTAGTGAGAATCGGGGCTAGTTCGGCGGATCTTTTTTTTTAAATCGACAGCTTTTAATTATAGTTCTTAATTTTAGCTGTGTTATATTTGTTTGATTACTTATCGTTTTGATTTTATTATTTTTAATGTGGTTTTACTTGATAGGTTTATCAATTTGCAGTAGCGGTATTAATTTTTATAATTATAAAATAATAAAAAACATGTACATGTGTACAAAGGCAGGTTTATTGCCATAAGGCAATTTCTTCCAACCAACCCGAGCAACGTGAAGTCTCTAAGTTAAATTGGTACAATAATAATAATTAAGTGAGAAATAAATTGATAAAAAATAACATAAAAGAGTAAGAAATATAAAAAAAAATACAAAAAGAAAAAAAAAATGAAAAGAGAGTTAAAAAAAAGAATAATAAAAATAACACTGATCGTAGCAATGAGGAAAGGAGTTTACGGAAGAATATAGAAGGAATTCAGGAACTATTTGACAAATAAAGTTTTTTTAGTTTACCTTTAAATATTTGAATGGATTGAGATGACGTTACTTCATCACTTAGGTCATTCCATAGTCTAGCTGATTGTACTTGAAAAGAGGAGCTGAAGAGGATAGCTAGTGTAGTACGTTCAGCAGATCAAAGGGATAGGCCGTGACTTGACAAGAAAACGACGTTATTTTTTAAATATTGTGGTGAATAGGGATCATAAATAGTCTTATAAAGTAATGAAAGAATGTGAATGTTACGACGATCTCGTATCTTTGGCCAACGAAGTATATTTCTACAAGCCGAAACATGATCCTATTTTTTAAGATTGTAAATGAACTGTATACAGACATTCTGTAATCGTTCCAGTTTATTTAATAATTCTTCATTGGCATCCAGATAACACTAAATTTATATAGATAATACTATTTACTAAAGAAGAAGCAAAATATCACAGTGTGAACACTTGCCTTTAGATTATTTAAATGTTTTATTTAGTTAAAATAAATCCTTGTCATTTTAATAAATAAAAGCAAGTGCTTACACCGGAAATCCTAATAAATGAAATAATTTCACAATCAGCTCATTTTGCAGTAAAATAGCAATATCTATTTTCTTTACTTTAAACATGGTAATTGTTATACTATTTTGGAAATAACAATAATTGCGCCAACTTTTGCAATAATTTTCCAGGTTGGCGTCATACATTTTTTTTCAGTGTGTACACTCAAAGTTGGGCAATATTTTTTTTTAAATTCATAATCCGGGACATAATTATTTTTTTTTCCACAAAAAAAATGTTTTACTATTATTTTGGATTGCGATCAACAGCTGAGTTATTCAAAATTGTGAAACATAAATTAGAATTCCAAAATATTGAAATTTGTAAATATGGCATTCGAAAAACCAATCTAAGGCGAAGATTTTCTGGCACTTTGTAAAAGTGGCAATATCTCGAAAACTAAGGCACTTTTACTGAGGTCATATTTGCATATTCTGGTGAGTCATAAGTTGGTATAACAGCCCTTAAAAGGAATACGTTGGATTGGATTATGGGACACCCTGTATAAATATTCCAACTTCATCGCTATTGAGATATAAACTTTAAAAAATATATTACGCTGTCTAATTTCTAATTCTTATCGATTCCTATTATAGAGACACGATTTTTCGCTGTGTTTTTTCAATCTGGGTTTGGGAGACGATTAATATAATCAGAATATGGAAACCTTTATATTGGGTACGTGTTTAATTAACATTTGACATATTACTATTAATTATACGGCGCAAGGTCTTTTACACGAAAAAAACTATAGTGGGTACTGTTTAAAGGTAAACAGTAAAAAAATACTAGATCAACAGACATCAGTAATCATTAGAAACATGTTATAAATTATTGAGAAATAAATGTACATAGTAGGTACATGACACAAATCAGGAATATAAAAATCTCAATCACTGGATACAGCAAAAAAAAAACCATACTAATAATGAAAAAGTAAAAAAAAATGCATCACGAAGATACGTTTGAGTAACCAGTAGTGATAAATAATTACATTTGAGGGTGTTGATTTAAAAACATTTGAGAGGCTAAGAAAGTTAATGAGCAATCTCTTGAATTGAGATGGCTAGGTGCCGTATACCTATCGTAGATGCGACTTTATCGACAGCCATTCTTAAATCTTCGCGATAAACTATTTGTGGTCGGTTTTTCTCTCTTAAATCAAACAATATTATGTGATTACACTAAATCCACAAAATGTTCTCTACATTTGTTTTATACCTTTGAATGGGAATCGTTCGCTTTGTGTAACACTGTTTTTAATTCTGTATTTTGGAATATTAAAATATTTCACTTCTTCAATAAACGAATCCATACTTGGATACAAGATTAAATGTATCAACTTATCCGTCTGTTGGCAGAGCAGCTATTGCGTTGGATTTGTAATTCAGTGGACATGATTTCGAATCCTGCCTAGACCAATTTCACTCACATAGTAATATATAGTACAAGCTTACTTAGTTTAGGGGATGTATGAGGATGTTAATGTTTTTGTTACAAGGACTTATCATGATCTTGCGCCAACTTATGAGTGACGACGCATTCGGAATCATGAACCATTGCCAGTGATTTGTAGACCAAGATGTTCTTTTACGCCATTAATAACTAAGTACGATTTTCTATCTAGATGTTTTCTCTTCGTTTATCAATATAGAATGGTAAATATATACTAACTTGATTGGATAAATATCCGGATATAATATATCCTTTTCATTCCAATATGGAGATGTGCAGACGATTTAGACCTAATCTCAAGAACTCTTCCGAGGATGAAGAATGACTTTCGCAGGCTTGAAATCTCTACGAAAAATATGGGCCTTAAAATTAACACAGCAAAAACCAAATATATGATAGCAAAAAAAACAACACATAATGATAACCTGCAAACTATTGATGTGGAAACACATACAGTGGAATCGGTTGACTCTTTTTGCTATCTAGGCGCTATCGTGTCATGAAAATAATTGCGCCACCGAAATTAAGGCAAGACTGGCCGCTTGCAATAGGTGCTATTATGGTATAATAAAGCACTTTAGGTCCAAAATACTAACAAGGAAAATAAAAATCCTGATTTATAAAACTTTTCTCAGACCTAGTGTCGTAGTGTATGGAGCTGAATGCTGGGTCTTAACAAAAATAGACGAAAATAGCCTCTTGATATTTGAAAGGAAAAACCCATAGAAAGATTTTTGGCCCAGTAAATGATAATGGACTTTGGAGGATGCTATATAATCACGAACCACAGGCATTAGATGCTATATATGACGAACCCAACATTGTACAAGTCATAAAAGTACGTAGACTGCAGTGGTTGGGACATGTCAGCCGGATGAATGATGATCGTATCCCTAAAAAGGTTCATAATACCAATCCAGAGGGCAGAAGAGGTACATGCAGGACCAAGCTAAGATGGCTGGATGATACAGAAGACGATATAAGGGCGATCGGAATAGCAAACTGGAGGAGAGCGGTAGAGGACAGGGACGACTGGAGAAGGATTCTGGAGGAGGCCAGGGCCCACACAGGGCTGTAGTGCCAATGATGATAATGACATCTGCTATGTACACTGTACACGGAGTCTATTCAGTGTCTTCCGTGTGCGTTAGGGAAGATGGTGTACCGGCCCCCTCTAATAGCTTGTTATTTTATACTTATAGCATGTCTCATTTAGCTGATTTGTGTGTATAAGATTACTTCGATGAAAATATTTGCTATTTTATATTTTTGCTATATACACCTATTTTGTGTGTTATTTAACTTTATAGATACTTTTTATTCGCTATGCGATTTATAGCAGTCACCAATATATTATAAAGAACTTTTGGCATGAACAAATAAATTGCTGTTTGTTTACAATGTATTTGTTCATGCCAAACATTCTTTAAAATAACAACTGTCGAATATAAATTGGAAGAGATTACATTACAACTGTTGGCTTTCACACTTTTATTAACCATAAACTTTTTGCTTCAAATTTGTACAATTACGATAGGAAGAATAATTATTGCTATTTTATTTTATTTTGTTTCTTGAAACTTCGAATAAATCCATATAATCCGAGAGACGGCAAAGTTTTCGATCAATCCTTTTTTAGTCTTTCTTATTGCATGAGTTTTTTTCTAATTTGAATTTGTTTAATACTTTTGCTGTAAAATTAGTTTTATAAACACTTTTTTAAATTTTTATTGAAATTACCTAATTAAAATACAACAAGGCCTATTAAGTAGATTTTTTCTTCAATCGAAAGAGAATATGAAAATCTACCGGCTGAGTTTTTTAAATTTTAATATTTTAACTACAATTCTTGCTATTTAAAAGAAAACCTCTAAATTTTACCTTATATTCATGAAAAATAATTGTATGTTACATATTAGGTGAATTACAATATTTTTTCGTGTTTCATACATTATAAGGAATTTAGTGTGCATTTTTGTGTAAGTACATCCGTATACCCAGGGTATACAAGGGACTAAGATGGAGGTACAAAACAGTTTATTTAGATATATTATAAATATAAAATAAAAAATATTTTACAGTTGTTCATTAATATTAATTTTTATTAGTTGTTCATTAATATATTATTTGACAGTTGTTCATTAATATTAATTTATTTACTATTTGTAAAATAGTTAATACTTTTTTAACTTCAATTGAATTGTAATTTTATTTTATTTTTCTCTTATGTAAATTGCAAATTGTAAATTTTCTGAACTCCCCCCGAAGCAGTTCCTTATCCTCCTCTCCGAATTACTTATTTTCGGAGAAAATTGCAAATTATAAATTTCATTTATGTATCAATTTTTTTACTGTCGTTATATATTTATCTTTTGAATCCTTTTTTATTATTTTTTTAAATAAAATCTTGTCTTATGTTTGAATTAACGTCATCTTTATATATATAATTCTTTTGTACATGTGTATGTCACTGAACTCCTCTTAAACGGCTGAACCGATTTTGATGAAATTTTTTGTGTTTGTGTAAGTCACAGAATGGATTAGATTCACAAAAAGGAATTTTATAAAAATATCAATTGTTATAAATATTTTCGGAATATGCATTTTGAATAATGGCGACATTGCTTTTGATACCTATGTCATAATATTATGCAATGTTGGTTAAGCCATGGATAGCCTAGTCTTCACACCATTTTTTTTAAACATAACCTATAAAAGTTTGGTAAAAATACCAATTTAATTATTTTTTTTTAATATTCTAGTTACTATATTATAATGAAACTCATATAAAATGCAACTGGCTCACGCCAGTCGCAATTATAACTACAAACAAACCTAACCAACCTATTTTTACCAAACTTTTGTAGGTTAGGTTTAAAAAAATAGTGTGAAGACTAGGCTATCCTTATGACATAATGTAATATTTTCGTTTTAATATTTCTATTTATTTATGAATATTCATTAAATAATTTAGTTTTGTGTATATTATTATTATTATATTACCTTGTAACTTGTAATTGACTTTTTATGGCGAAGCCGGCTATTCAGTTCTTTACGAATATAGGTGTATTTTGTTATTTTTTTATACCGTAGGTAGTTCAACCAATTGGTACAGCTGGAGAAATGGTACATCTTTGGTATAAGTATTTTAGAGGAGGGAACCCTCTTAATCTATCGTTCCCGCCTTTTCTCCTGCCATCAATCTGTGGACAGATCTACTTCATCAAACGTTCGTCATTCACGTCAAAATGTATTAGGTAACGGAATATTATTAATTTATCTTTGGAAAACGGAACCGGGGTTATTTTCATACCAAAATGGCGGACGACAGCCGAACGTTTTGAATTTAGATTAATGTATAGATAAAATTAGTACACAGATCGCGTTCTATAGTAGATGTATTATCCATAGATTTTTATTATAATATACTAGATGTCGTAGTTAGCAAATTTTGTATGAATCGAAGTGAGGCATTTTTCCGGGGAATCTTTGAAGTTTTGGTCACATCGTTTTTCTATAGAGAATAACGACTAATGTGAATTATTCGGATTTATTTGTCGAATAAAACACTTTGTTTATTAAGATTTAGAGAATAACAACAGAATGTGTTGAAATGTAATGAAAACTGAAATATGTTGGCAACCAAAACGTCAAACGCGCGATATTCCTGCATGATTCACTTTTTATACTGAGTACTAGATCTTGTATATTATAATAAAAATCTATGATAGTATTATCATATTATTCCTCAGAACGATATTTGGTCCTGTCAACGAAAATGTAGTGTAGAGGAAACGATTCAACCACGAATTAGAGGTACTGTATGGCGAGCCTAACATTGTACAGTTCATTAAAATAAGAAGACTGCAATGGTTGGGCCATGTCCACAGGATGAGTGATGATCGTACTCCCAACAAGGTTTTAAACACCATACCAGAAGGAAGAAGAGGCAATGGCAGACCAAAAATGAGATGAATGGACGATGTGGAGGCTGATAGGCCAAGGCCCACAACGGGCTGTAGGGCCAATGATGATGATGGTTTTTTTTTAAAAATAAATTTGTATGTGAAATTCCAAACAAAACGCGAAGATATTTGAGTTTGAAGTTGCCCGTATTGAGAGTCGGTAATTTCATTGATAATCAGATATATTAGTTGCATGTAACACATGAGATCCAACTGTCGATGGCTATAGTATGTATAATTTAAGAATACGTACCAAACTATAAACACTTAAACACAAATTTATAATTATTGTAAGATATTTTGTTTTCTATGTAAAACATGTAGGTGCAGGATAGGATAGTATGGAGGTCAGTCTGTTTTTCCTACCCAGAAAACATCATGATGTATGTTTGTAGATTAAGGAGGTATCAAACTATTGACTGAGATTTTGTGTAGTGTATACTGCCTTACAGATTGTATGAAACGATGTCGTCACTAAATTCAATTTTTATAAAAATTGCTAAATGAAGCTTGAGACGTACTACTACAATGTTCATATTTTTTATAGAAAATTAAATTTTCTAGTTGGGATATTTCGGCTTTTTTCGACATGATTGAAAACTAAGGTAATATAGGCAGTTGAACACATAAATTTATAATAATAAAAATGTTTTTCCTAATTAAAAATGTTTGAAATCTCTGGAATTTTTTTTGAAAAAACAAATTTGAGATTTTGTATTTCTATATATTTATACCAATTTTCAGGGTTCTAGCTTATATGATTTTTGAGATATATGGAAAAATAAAGTAAAAATTCAAATTTGATAACCCCTGACTAAAACAAAAAGAGTATAAAAGTTTTGTAGGCCTGTAACTATGTATTCTGAAATTTTGGGTTCTGTAAATTGAGCGGATCAAAAGTTATAAGGGGGACGGACACACAGACACACTAAATGTTCTACTATATGCTACGAATCCTCTAAGCAGGGCCGGATAAATCATAGAACAATCAAGAACAAGAAGTCAGGGCGGTTGTCTTAAAAAGGGCGCTTAAAATTCTAAAATGTTAGTCATATAAATAAAAAATTCGCAGGTATGGCGCTCGGTTCTCTTTGCCTACCCGGATAGAGGCTAGGCATGATGGAGTGTATGTATAAAATCCCGTTTAGTCATTTTAGACCCGAAGTAATTTTCAAAAAAAATTGGGGGGGGGGGGGCGGATTAAAATATATTGCTACGGGGGCAAAAACACTAGAGTCTACAATCCGAATCTACCCGTTTGCATCTATGAATCTACCCGGTTGGCTCTCTGATTGGTTGAGATCTCGTAGTATTAAGTCAAATGAGCTGTGAAATTTTATATTAAATGCGAAAAGAATATTATATATTTAATTTATAATAATTTATAATTCAATTTATAAAGCAACTCGCTCACGCGAGTCGCTATTATTATTATACACAAATTTAAACCTAACCTAAGAATGCAGAAAAGAAACCCAGGGGCTAGACGCTACTGGCAAAAACACGTTTATCCGGCCCTGCCTCTAAGTTGGTGTTTTTTGACTTCAAACTTGGAAAATATAGACCCTGCATACAAATCTCGCGTATCTTGGCTTGATACTTTGTCGATATGTTAAGAGAATTAAATGCTCTTGAACACATCGATAATTGGATTATATACATGTCTTTAACTTATTCAAGGTCATTATCAAAATGTACGACCGCTTTGAAAATCATTTTTAGGTAGACTAAGCGATATGAGACAGTAGTCATATTTTTAAGTGATCTATATTTCTTAGTGAATATTAAAATACAATCAGTTCTATCGAATTTCAACAACAAACTATTAGTTATACTAAAATATATACCGCGGGGGATTCAAATATTATGCTTACATTGAAAATATGAACGTTAATACTTGTAGAAATGATAAATATCTCATTTTGGAACGGAATGGGACACTTGGCTGCGGCCACTTGGGTGCGGGACACTTGGCTGCGGCGGACACTTGGCTGCGGCGGACACTTGGCTGCGGCGGACATTTGGCTGCTGCGGACACTTGGCTGCGGGACACTTGGGTGCGAGCCCATTTGGTCGCGAATTCAATAATATTTTTTTCTGCATAGGAATGAATTGTTTCTTACTAATTTTTGTAATGCTCTTTATATACATCATGTAGTTGATATACAAGTATACACAGACATTTAAAATATAAAGAGATATATTTAAGTTTGAAAGTATAAAGTAAAAACAAGTTTATTCAGTGAAATTATTTCCCAAGTGTCCCGCACCCAAGTGTCCCGCACCCAAGTGTCCCGCACCCAAGTGTCCCGCAACGATGTGGCCGCAGCCAAGTGTCCTAGACCGATTTTGGAAAAGGGTGTAAATCACAGTTCCTACAGGGTGGTTTTGGGCAATCGATGAAATTGACGAAAAACGCAGCTCTCCGAATGAAATAATATTATATTTCGCCATATTTTTACGATTGAAATTCTTCTTCTTCGATTTTTTTAGATTCTACATTTATGACCTTTTTAATGGTAATTTCCGCCACATTAACTCATTAAATTCAGAGCAGTTTGTAATATTAAATTGATAATAATAAGATTGGTTTGTTTATTGTAGGTATGTATCAGACGAAATAATATATCTATTTGCAGATGACAGATACTTCCCATTTATACCTATTCTCATCATCCTGACATCCCTCGACTAATAACCTGAACGTGGCAACGATTGTCTCGCCTATGTCCGTGCGCGAGTAAACCACCTTCTTCAGTCTCCATACTCGACTCGTGTTGTGCACATATAACATGTTAAACTACTATTTCTAGAAGACAGCTGGCACAGTAAGTCCACCCCTTCAAACGTTTCCATCTTGTCCAATCTGCCCCCCTAGACAACGTGTCATTGAGCTCAAGAAAAGAAACTAGAAAAGATAAATCAATGTATGGAAGTGACAGTTGTCACGTAAATGGCAACTGTCACTTCCATACATTCAGTTATTTTTTCTTGAGCTAAATCACACGGACTGTTTCTTATGCCGATATCGCACAAGACGTCTATAAATAATTGTCCATAAATTGAATAAATAGGGTAGCTGTAATCATTTAATGAAATTCTTTGTATCTCTCCTTATTTATTTATTTAATACAGCTTCTCGGGCAACTAACAGGTACTATGTCAAATATTAATTTAACACGAACCCAATAACAAATTGCTACATTCTGAAGATTTATGATATTAATCGTCTCACAGATACAGACTGAAAACACACACTGAAAAAAAAGTTATGTTAAAATTAACCGAACCATAGTGACTACAAAACAATTCGTGTTGTGCAACTAAATATTTTGTGTGTTTAACCAAACAGTACAGTCATAAACAGATAAACTTTTATTAATAATAACAAAGGTTTGCCTAAAAACGCAGGTAGCCAGTTCGGTGGTCACAATTATTTTTTTCAGTGCAATTAAAAACTGTGTCTCTACCGGGAATCGACTTCGGGACCTTTGGATCAGCAGTTAGACACTCAACCAACTGAGCCACGAAGGACGACAAAACTTAATAACAAAGCTGTGTTCAGTTTTAGTCGAAGTCCTCTCAACTATTATCTTTATGGCGTACGGCGATATATGTAGCTACCTAATCTCGAACCAAATATTTTACAATAAGATTGTTTGAGATTGAACATATTTTGTCTTTGTCTTTGAAAATCACCAACTACAAAACAAACAAAATATCTTCGAAACGCTTATTAAAATTTGACATGTACATACAATCAAATTGGTAGTACCTAGACAAGAATATATGATTTAAAATGATACTGTAAACAAATTAAAGGATATTTTTTAACAGATTTTTAATTATCTCAATAGAGACGAAGTTGGAATATTTATTGTAGGAGAACCGGGAAATCAAGGCACCTACAGGGCTTACGACCTGTCATCGGCTGGTTTACGTGATCACTTTATGCGCTTGCGCAACGTTCACCAATTATGCCTTTTTAATGAGATCCCTATCAATTCAATTTTGAAAGTTCTATATATTGTAATACTGAAATTCTTTTCGCTTGAAAATAAGGAATTTTTACTACAGCCATCTATGGGTGAAATTATGAACAAAAATCTTATTATTTTTTATTTATTTTGTTGTAACGCCATCTATTGAGAGAATTAGTTTTTTGTCAATAATGAAAGCTACAATTCTTTTATCTGAGGTGACAATGCATTTTTCGCATAGAAGTCACCCCTGAATTGCGCCAGACTTATAAGGTTATTTTTGCGCCAGACTTATAAGGTCTATGTTTACGCATATGCAATAATAAAAATATTCGAAATTAAAGGATGTTCACTCAAATGGTTTGAATAATTTACTGAACTGATGAAGAAATTATATAGATCCGAGTGGATCGAATGGTAAAGATTAATCATTGAAATATTGACACGACTACATAAACGACATTTGGAAAAATGGAAATGGTTGCAATCGAAATAATTGAAGAAAGTATACCCACACAAAAAATTCGCGTTAAGAAATGAGGCAATAATTGTATGTGAAGTGGTAATAGTGTGGCATTCTGTTCTCTTTGCCTATATCGAATAGGCAATCGACGTTATTATATGGATGCATGTAAGCTTATTTATTTATTTATCTTTATTTAGTCTGTCGATGATGGTGAAACTTTATGATGACCTAGAATAAAACACGTTTTAGTTTCACTGTTCATTTATTATAGACACCGACTATCCGGTATGTTGTGTCTATAGAAGACTATCATCAAAGTCTTCAATACACTGATACCGCTTTGAACCTTTAATAAACTATGAAAATTAAAGTTTAGTGTTTTATTCTATGATTTAAGATGTTTTTAGAACAATTAAATAAATCTAATACATATCATATATTTATTCAAATTGAAGTTTTGCAATATTAATTGATACCAATTACCGATTAGATAATTTAATAAGTTAACAGCTTTACCAATAGAATAATTTTATTCTGTGTAAACATCATAATATTGAATTATTCCAAGGATTTTTTGAGTAGTTGTTTGAAATAACAAAGTCATGGGAAGCATGAAGACAGCTGCTCATTTTGGTAAAAACGAATTTCAGGCAGGGAATAGAGATGAGAAACGATTGAACATGATCAGCTTTTGGTCTGCCGCCACGTTCCGCACACGAGATCTACAAATAAAGTGGTATTTTTCACGGAGCTAACAATGTTAACAATCGGTAATGGAACCCTGGTGCCAAAAACAATCAGTGTGTGGTTCCAGAGAGTTTATTGGTCGACTCTTGATATCAGTCCCTATTTGAAATAACTTTTCATCGGCGCAGCACAAAATAATAGTGGTGATGTTATATGAATGTTTAGTGATTATTGTCAAAAATACAATTGAATTTTGTCTATGCTTAGTGATAGGATTTTCCATAGATTTTTATTATAATATACTAGATGTATTACTCCGTGCAAAAAGTGAGATGGAATATCGTTTTGGTTGGTAACATATTTCAGTTTTCCTTATATTTCAACACATCCTAGATAACTGTTCTCTAAACCTTAATAAAAAAAGTGTTTTTTCGACAAATATATCCGAAAACAATAATTCATATTAGTCGTTATTCTCTATAAAAAAACGATGTAGTCTGCCCACCAAAACGTCAAAAATCCCGCGGAAAAATGCCTCACTTCGATTCATACAAAATTGGCTAACTACAACATCTAGTATAATATTATAATAAAAATCTAATGGGATATTCGTCACACAGTATTTGTGATTTTTTCAAATAATTAGGCAATTTTAGTCTATGCTTAGTGATTTTTTTTTTGTCACTGCTTAGTGATTTTTGTAAAATATTTAATTATTTTTTTGTCAAATTGCATAGGTATAAGCATCGTATATAAGGTATACCTTAGCATCGACTTTTGTGGCTCAGTTGACTTGGGATCTGACTACTGATCCAAGGATCCCGGGTTCGATTCCCGGTGGAGACACAGTTTTGAATTGTGATTGAATCTGTGAGACGATTAATATCGAAAGTCTCCAGAATGTGGCAACTTGTTATTGGGTGAGTGTTAAATTAATACTTGACATAGTACCTGTAAGTTGCCCTAGAAGCCCGTGAGAAAAAAAAACAAAAAAAAACATGTTTATTCACAGTGATTTTGATGTTCAATTTATCAAGACCTGGGGGGGGGGGCAAGTCTGGTCAACCGACGGAATAAAAATAATAAGTTGATTCCGCCGGTTGACCAGACTTGCCCCCCCTGAATTGTTTCATGTTCCGATTTAATCTCAATCTTAACAAACCCTTAGGTCCTTGTCCAGACCGTAGCCAATTGATCGTAGGGATAATTCACTGTACCGTATGAAGTTTTCTTATACATGTACTTATTACCTCTAAATTAGATTATTCACAAGATTATGTCCTCATACCACTGTGACCAAGTTATTTTTTTTATTGCAGATATAGGTATTAGAAAACATCTTGAAATTTTTGGTGCCCCCGACCGACCAAGTAAAAACCCTATTTTTGTGTTCTCCCGATTTTTTTAGAGATCAAGGCAAGTCCTAACAATATGAAGATAAATTATTCAACTAATAACACAATACCACTAGCTTGGTCATTGGTCATGGTTTTATATTTTGTCCATCACTCATTGGGGAACAATCGCTGATTTTTACCTATTTTGATAATACTCACTGTTCATATCTCTATTCAAGAGTGGAAAAATAATCTCGTTCAGTATTTCATTTTTGTCCGACGCTGCTTGCCATTGGTTCCTAAACTAAGAGCTGAAGGCATCTGGGGAGACTATGTGACGGATTCAAAATAATATATTAGGTGGCATCGAGAAACTCTGAAGGTCACATCTTAACAGAGAGTGAGAAGAAAGTAGAAACTCTTTCTACTCACTCTCTCTATGACCACGCCCCCCCCCCTGATAGAAGACTAAGATCACGCAAAAGTTTCCTGACATCAACGCAGCCACTTCCATCTCGCCCTGAGCAGGAAAGGCTCCGTCTATGGCAACAAGAAGCCCCCGATAACTTTGTCCGCCCTAAGGAGAGTCTTCCCCCGGGCCACAACGTGGAGTGCCGTACGTGGAAGTCACTAAAAAGACTGACGACGGGCGTTGGGAGAACGTTGGATAACCGTTGGATACATGGGGCTTCCTGTAACAGGGAATACCAACGACATGTGACTGTGGAGAGCAGCAGACCACCGCACATCTGCCCCTCAAGTCCAGTCAACTGAACCACGAACGATCTAATGGTGGGCAATGATTGTGCTATTGACGTTGCTAGGCACTGGCAGAAGATGAGTTGATGACACGATAGAAGAAGAAGAAGATATATTTATATGTTTATAATTAAATAATAATAATATTGAACACTTCCTTGCTAATTTACTTGTAAGTGGCTAATTTACTATTTATTTATTTAATTAATTAAACAGCTCTAAGCCTTTACATAAATAAAATGCTCCACGCAAATGGCGAGCTTTTAACCGAATGGCAAGTTCTTCCAATGTTTTGGACTGTACAATTCACAATATTTTTGGGAAATTAAACTAAACTGCTACGTATGGGACACCAACTATTGTGCATTCACTATAATAACTTCTTTCGTGTTTTTATGTTGGTAAGCTTGCATAGTTGACAATCTGGCGAATTTAGTCCTACGGATTTGCAAACATTTCAATTACTTTGTTATAGCGAGACCGAGACTGCTTTTATAAAATAATTTTATAACTCACGCACGTGAACGCACTATATTAGGATTTGGGTCTATACTATTCTTTCGAAGAAGCGTAGCATTGGGGAGGGTTTGCAGTCTGCTCAAGAAAATCTAAATACGAATCTTAGAGACCCCGGTTGTATGAAGGTGGATACACAATTCGGAAGATCGTTCCACAGTCGGGCTGCTGTGTTAATAAATGAATTCAAGAAGCAACTGGTCTGCGCATGTTGGAATCTAGTTTATAATGATATCATTTTTGAGAAGTGCAGAATTAAACGTTGACAGCGATTTGCGGCCACACTCTTGACACTTGATTATAATTCCAATCTCGAATCTACGTTTATATAACCTACACTTACAATGGAAAATAACGCGGCGGGGATGTTGTTTCTAAATGTAGATTGAGATTGGTATAGAAATCGAGTGGCAAGGAGTAAAGCCGCTACTCGTTTTTTTATCTCTTGAGTGGACAGTCGGTGTAAATATGTTTGAGAACTAATGGTGTATAACGAATCTCCCCCGAGAATGTGGCGTCGCTCTCGGCTACGTAGTAAAATATCTCAAGAAAACTAAATTATGGATCCACAATATATCTTCAATTTTGGTTTAAAACACTAACCTCGATACCTTCCTTCCTATCTTACATTATTATATACGAAAACTTTAATCCAATAATATGTATATAAAACGTAGTGTGTGTATTTGGTAGCTGAATCTCCGTGTAGGAATATTGACGAAATAGGTTACTGTTATTATACCAATCACATATTATCTTGTGCCTCTCTTTTTCCCGCTATCTCTATGTATTCTTTTGCGTGTATTATTTCTATATTCATTGAAAGTTTTGACATTTCTTTCGGTATACCTAAGAAAAGATACAGATAACTGCACGAAATTATATATATTAGAAACTTCTGATACACATCATACATTTCCAACAATTCGAGAAAATATGTTTGAAAAGTTATAAAATACAGCATTATTTGAGTCGTATAGTATCAAAGGCAGCTCCGTTGTTTCAGCCGTATATTTCTAACATACAAATAATCTCAAGTGTACAAACGTTTAAATAGTAAAAAAATAAGCTATTTTGTATGATCAAGTAGTAAAGATAATACTTTGTTTCAAATTAATATATGAATAATATGAATATATTATAATTAAAAGCTTTTAAAATAGTTACCTTTAAACTTAAATTAAGATAAGCAGTGAAGTATCTCACATAAAGAGAGAGCAATAGAAAGGCTCAGTTACTTACATATATGTATATTTACAATTCATAATTAAATAAATATGTGTAGGTACTTCAATATCTTCTTTCACAACAATTAATGAACAATGTAAGCTTTCACTGTAGATGCTGGTAACTACGATGACATGACAAGTGCTGCCTCGCCTTTTATACCATCGGGGAGGTAGTTAAATGAGCTGGGTCAATGTCCATGGTGTTTCTCGAACGTTATTCCTTATAAAAGTACCTCTTGTATTTGTATTGTTGTCGATATTCTGGTAGGTTACTGACCTCGTTATAATGCAAATTACACAACAGCAAGATGTATTGTATCTACTTGCGACGAATGTACCTATTCGCCGCAATTAATTATAGCAATAGTATTTATAGTTGAAGAATAAGAAACAAACTATAAACCCATAAATCCAAATTATTGAAAATTTTAACACATGTTGGTATGTATGTCAAGATAGGACATTATGGAGGTCAGTCCTCTTTTCCAACCCAGAATATGAAAACAGCATGATGGTATGTATGTTTGGAGATTCTTTTCCAACCCAGAATATGAAAACAGCATGATGGTATGTATGTTTGGAGATTAAGTATCAAACTATTAAGTCTTCTTAGATAGTGTGTATTGTGTATAGGCGACTGCCATACAATGTGTATGAAGCGATGTCGTCACTAAATTCAATGTTAATAAAAATTGTTAAAAATATTTGAGATGCACTTCTACAATGTTAGTATTTTTTATAGAAAATTAAATGATCTAGTTGGGGTGTTTCGGCTTTTTTCGATATTTTAAAAAAAATTGGAAATATAGGCAGTTAAACTCATAAATTTATCATAAAAAAATATTTTTCTTAATAAAAAATATTTGAGAAACCCTGGAATTTTTTTGAAAAAAAATAATTTGAGATTTTGTATTTGTGTATGTTTGTACCAATTTTTAGCGTTCTAGCTTTCATGGTTTCTGAGATATATGGAAAAATAAACCAAAAATTCAAAAGTTGATAACCCCTGACTGAAACAAAAATTCAAAATTCTATAAATATCTATATATTCTGAAATTTTGGGCTCGGTAAATTGAGCGGATAAAAATTGAAAAGGGGGGGACGGACACACACAGAGACACACGAAATGTTCTACTCCGAATACTGAGTAAATCCGTATATGAAACATATATGCTGCGAAGCCTCTAAGTTGGTGTTTTGACATCAAAGTTGGAAAAGCCGTGAAAAATATAGACCCTGCATATATGCGTCTTGAATTTAAACTGCCTTTTCCTTCAAAAGAATTTCATTCTCTTGAACGAATCGACAGTTGGATAATGTTTTAAATTTGTTAAAGTATTATTAGATATGTATGCATTCGGGTCTTTGCAGTATTGATCAGGTTCCGGTGTGAGAAGACCACACCAGCCCAGAGGGTGCGATAAAATTATGAATGTGAACAGTCCCATGTGCAGTCTACTAGTGGAAATATTATTGCGAGTGCACAAGGACTCAACTGTATAATATACGTTACAGGTGTAATAAGAGGACCTCATACGTTGTGTGGGGTTTAAGTGCACCCGCTGGGCTTCGAATTTATCGCGTGTTTCGTGATCATGGATGGAAGTAATCTCTTGAGTACCTATGTAGCCACAATATTATGCGAGGTACACCGATATCCATTATTTTAATCAACTCTGGCGCTCTTTCATTCAGAAGCACGCCATAAGAAATACAATAATTTTTCAGAGCTCAACCAATGTAAGCAATTGTTAAGAGGATGCACCTACATAGTTTTTATGTAATGTAAACATTTTTAAATACTAATTGTAAGTGCCATTTGAGGTTAGGAATAGTTTTAGGATCATTGAAATGGTAAGTATGTATTAATCATACTGGGAATATATTGATTGAAAATGAAATAATCTTAATTAAAACTATGAAAAAATTTTATATTTAATTTTACGTTCTACTTAAATTTTTTCGCAAACGCGACTCCCATTCACCGGTATCGCTCTATGATGAGCATCGTCAGAATGGTGAACAATAATGATGAAGACCATCTATATATAGATTCACAAAGAGGATAACAACAATAGATATGGAAGGGGGCAATTCTAAGAAAAATTAAATACCCGAAAGACATTAAGGTAAATATGTATGCAGGTATAAAAGGTTCTTTAAATACACGTGTTTCCGTTTGAAAAAAGACACTTCGAACTTTGCGACACATTTACTTGAGAGTGAGCATTCGTTTAACTCACAAACTGGGATAAATCTTATACATAGTTTAAGAAAAGGTAAGAAATTAGACAAACTTGAAATATTAGAGATAAATAGAGTAAAATGAAACAGCAACGTTCCTTTGATTAACGCACAAATAGATTTTAATACTTCTCCATTATTATTACCATTAGAATAGTTAATGTCGGGTTTTTCTGTTGGCCATTATTCAATATAATTGCTGTCCTTTTAATACAATATTTGTATATTCATTCCTTCACTTCAATTTTATTTTTATTATACCTGCATACATATTTACCTTAATGTCTTTCGGGTATTTAATTTTTCTTAGAATTGCCCCTTCCATATCTATTGTTGTTATCCTCTTTGTGAATCTATATATAGATGGTCTTCATCATTATAGTTCACCATTCTGACGATGCTCATCATAGAGCGATACCGGTGAAAGGGAGTCGCGTTTGCGAAAAAATTTAAGTAGAACGTAAAATTAAATATAAAATTTTTTCATAGTTTTAATTAATTATGGAGTTCTACCACGAAGTGACAGTGTCCAATATTTAAAAAAAGAAATAATCTTATTTATATATTTATTTGTAACTTATTTTACATATAATTTGTACACTGGCGGAATTATTGCCAAACGACAATTTCTTCCAACCAACCAGATTGCTAGATTATTTTGATCTCATTTTATAAAATTTATTTCGACTTTATAAAATTGTTTTATAAATGAATTTTTTATCTCAATAGAGACGAAACGGGAATATTTAATAGGTGAACCGGGAAATCAGACACCTACAGGGCTTACGACCTGTAAACAGCTGGTTTACGTGATCACTTTTTACGCTTGCGCAAAATTCACCAATTATGCCTTTATCTTTTTGTACATAATAAAACAAATTTAATGCACACTGGCGGGATTATTGGTATTAGGCGATTTATTCCAACCAACTAGATCACAAAGTATAACAAAATAATATAAGTACATCAACAAATAAATTATACATTACACGATGATAGATATTAAAAAACAAAAAAAAAAGATTGGAGAAAGAAAGTCGGGATTTTATCAATACAAATTTAAAAAAAATTATACAATATATTCCATATTAAATTTTCATTTTTTGAGAATAAGCTGATAACGCCATCCCCATATATAGAATGGCGATGAAACTTATTTCTAACGCCATATATAGAGAAAATTGTTGGTTAATAATAAAAGCCAAATGAGGGGACAATGCTTTCGAATAGATGTCTACCCTGAACTCATTAGCTCAATCCCTTGAAAATATATACCATCACAATAATATTCGATTGTTTTTTTTTGTTTGTTATTTCGAGTTTCTCATTTTTAGTGTATTCTTGTTTGTTTATTAATTTTGTTTCTTATATTACCTTTTGTTAGGGATATCCATTTGAATCCTCTTCTAATCCGTATCCTTATCATAGACAAAGTATGCCTACCGGCCTAGCCAAGAAGAAATGTTGTAAAAAAAAAATTACCTACAAGCAGTATATACCCCAGTACAGCGAGTTACCTTCATGAGATGACACAGTGCACTTCACCTACATATGTTATAAGTTCTCTTTCGTACAGTATTTTCTACATAGTTTCTTCGTCAAGTTCAAAGTTCTTCGTGTGGTGTATTGTGTCATATGCTTCAAATCCAACTTCATGTATTGGTTCGTCGCGGCTGCCGGTAAGTGCAATATTTATCTTCATTCGATTTTGTTCTATGCTCAACCATTTCATACAGTTCATTTGCTCCAACACCTTTTGTATAAATTACAAATATTATTTGTTATAAACGATGAAATGAAGCCGTGGCGAACAAATATTAATATAAACAAAACAATGGTGCCCTTTTAGGGGTATATGTTTATTGTTTAATTAAAAAGATTATAATAAGAAGGATAAGATTATAATATGTGGCTGTACTACCTCCAAATATGATATTGCAAAATTCAGTCAGTTCAAAATTAGATTCTCAATTATTTAAAATGATGAAGGGTTTCAAATAAAAATTACTTACATTATCAACATTATTATATATTATTTTTATGAACAGTAACATAATTAATTTAACTAATTGAATGATAATTCAGCTGTTTGTGATGTTAAGGGTTGGAATAAATAAAAGTACGATAAACGCGACACTGTATTTAATTATACGGCTGACGCATGAATAAAGTTATTTGATTGGTGTGTACGAACGGCGATGATCTGTAGTTCGTCAATCTTCGAGAACTGTCGAGGCTTTGCATATTGCAGTTATTATTCAGTAGCGAAGCTTCATTCTGTTTATGAGTGTTTTTGTTAAGCATTGGATAATTGTTTGAATAAAATATTTTTTTTCAATGTTTTAAGCTGTCACTTCTTGATAGAGATCCATAATTTATTTTTTAAATATTAGAATATTAATAAGAACAGTTATCGCAAAACAGCTGGAACCCATCACGTGGATGCGCAAATATGTGTTTTTTTATTTGATTGGTATACCTATGTGCAAACCGTTCCCCTCCACCACGAAAAGACTCTGTGTGATATATTTCCTTGTGTTATACAAAAAGGTTTAATATACCACGGAAATGATTGTGGACTGATTATGATGGAAGGAAGTCGAAGACTCGCCGATATTGTCCTGAGTTTTTCCAATCTGGTCCCGATGTAAGGAGGTATATATTCACCAAAACAACACTGTTTTCACTGCAATGTTAGACATTTTTAATGACGGACCGTCGAATTAAATGCCTCCAAAATTACAGATGCCATAATCACAGAAGAAATATACAACAGAAGCAGCGTATCGTTGCACATTCACCGACCGCTGTGAATGAGTCCAGGTAAGGAATGAGGAAAATGACAGGAGAGGAAAAATCAAAAATTGCAAGAAGATTCAAAAACCGAAAAACATAGAAAACAAAACAAAAGAAAAAATACAAAATTAGTTATAACAATATCTAACAGACTCCAAGAAGTTTGGTGGAATTTATATAAAGTATTTTTTTGTTTATTTACTGTCGCTTACCTGACTCATCATTCTTCAAAGAGCACTGTTTGGGGAATTTGTTCGTTTTCAATCATTATTATCCCATGTTCATAATCCTTTTAAATTAATAGTCCAAGTCCAAGAGACCTCGACCGCCAGACTTATTTTTTAAGGACACCAAAGCAGGTTACTATGAACTATTGGATACTATGAACCTTGATGGTGACTTTCACAGATAGCAGCCTTCAAATTATGGATAATTGCTGTTTTTTTACATTTCCTACGGAAAACTATTAAAAATCACATCTTCCATATACATACACTTTGGTCGGAGGAAATCCTCCGAAAGAAACCTTCGTAGTTCACTTAATAATCTATTCCGAGTAACAGTATAATGTTCACTGCGTCCTGCCGTTTGCCGGGAACGCAACATGTATGGCACACAACGTATTCTGTCGATAGTATGTACATAGCTAATTGCTTACTTTTCAGTTGAAAATAAATAAGTTTATACATTTTTGCAAGACCGCAAGAACCTCTTCAGAGACTCTTGATCTGGCAAAGCCTGGTCTTGGTCTTGCAGCGACTATGCGGTCATGGTCTTGACTGTAAGACTTGCAAGGCTTAATCATCACTAGGACTAGTAATAATGGATATTATGAATTGAGAAAAAAATAAAAGTGATGCCTCCCTATTCAGTCCCACGGGAAGTATAATATTTTTTAAAGATGAATTACTCTGGGGGCGAAAACTCTCGTCGACACAAATGTGTTGGAAAAAAAATATTTGTCTAGAGAATAAATTATTGTCTCTGTGAAGTCAGTAAATACATTTGTGACAAAAATACTGTCCGCGATTACGGTCTGTCTAATGAGGCAGGCAGAGAGAAGTTTGGAGGAAACTCTTATGATCTTAGAATAGATATTTATTATTATTATGTACCTAGTGCATAGGTTAACTCTCCATTTTAAGATGCTAAGTTTTTGCTCCATAGGCTCGTCCATGTGTTATTTTAGGAGCAGTCTTTGGTTTTTGTATGTTAAACAGCATATCTTTTGAAAATTTTATTTTGACAAATTTTTAAATATTTATTTTGATAATTTTTTAATCGATGTATTTTGAATTGGTGAATGCTTGTAAATAGAAAACATGTAAACTTTAGGATCATGCTGAAAATCAGCTGTTGGTATCTTGTCCTCTCACTTCATATACCTTACTTACTTACTTATACAGCCATTTCTGTCCACTGTTGAAAGTAGGCCTCCCCCATCTTCTTCTTCTTTGTCAGCCATCTCTCCACTGTTGGAAGTAGGCCTCCTCCAATGAACTCCTTCTCTCTCGGTCCTGTGCTTCCCCCAGCCAACCCTTTCCCGCAACCGGAATAATATCGTCGACCCATCTTTTTTGTGATCACCCTACCGGTCTTTTATTTTCCCACGGTCTCCATTTTAGTATTCTGGGTGTCCACCTCTCGGTACCCTGTCTTGCAACATGCCCTGCTTACTGCCATTTCAACTTTGCAACACGGTCTGCTATGTCAACGACTTTTGTTTGGCGTCTGATTTCTTCATTTCTTATTTTATCCCGGAGGCTCACTTCTTACGTTTGGCATTCCATAGCTCGTTGTATACATTTCAATTTGTATATTGTGTTGGCAGATAGTGTCATTGTTTCCAATCCATATGTTAGCACTGGGAGGATACATGTTTCAAAGACCTTTCTTTTCAAATTTATCGGAACGTCTTTGTTTTTCAGGATGTGACCGAGTTTACCGAAGGCCGCTCAACCTAGTCCAATTCGTCTGGGTATCTCTGCTAATTGATTATCCTTATATCTCACCATATATCTCTGTCTGCATCCAATCACCGGCCATTCTTTTTATATCATCAGACCATCGCTTTGGGGGCCTCTCTCTACATCTATTATCTTCGCGAGTTCTCCATTCCACTTATCCTTTTGTCCACCTCTAGTCTTGAAGTCTAGAAAAGTGTCCCGAAAAAAACCACTTGAGCTTAGCCACTCTTTCGACGACGTCTGTTACTCCTGATCTTCTACGTATCTCCTCATTTCTTATTTGGTTTGAGAGATAATATATAGTGTTTTTTTTACACGGAATTTCCTCTCGATCGACTTGGTGAGTGTAAGCGTTTCTGCTCCGTATGTCAGTACTGGCAGTATGTACACATTGGTACTTCTTCTTTTCCAACTGTCGATTTGTTCAGGAGAACTTTGTTCTCTTAACATATCGACAATGTATCAAGCCAGAATACGCGAGAATTGTATGGAGAGGTCTACTTTTTTCACGGCTTTTCCAACTTTGAAGTCAAAAAACACCAACTTAGAGGCTTCGCAGCATATATGTTCCATACACGGATTTACTCAGAATTCGTAGTAGAACATTTCGTGTGTCTGTGTGTCTGTGTGTGTGTGTGTGTCTGTGTGTGTGTCTGTGTGTGTGTGTCCCCCCCCCTTATAACTTTTGATCCGCTCAATTTACAGAGCCCAAAATTTCAGAATATATAAACAGTTATAGGCCTACAAAACTTTTATACTCAGAATTTTGAATTTTTGTTTCAGTCAGGGGTTATCAACTTTTGAATTTTTATTTTATTTTTCCATATATCTCAGAAACCATAAAAGCTAGAACGCTGAAAATTGGTACAAACATAGAAAAATAAAAAATCTCAAATTAATTTTTTCAAAAAAATTCCAGGGTTTCTCAAACATTTTTTATTAAGAAAAATATTTTTTTATGATAAATTTATGAGTTTAACTGCCTATATTTCCAAAACTTATACAATTATCGAAAAAAGCCGAAACACCCCAACTAGATAATTTAAGATCTCAATTTTTTTTAACAATTTTTTTAAAAATTGAATTTAGTGACGACATCGCTTCATACATTTTGTATGGCAGTCGCCTATACACAATACGTAAGAAGACTTAATAGTTTGATACTTCATCTCCAAACATACATGCCATCATGCTATTTTCATATTCTGGGTAGGAAAAAAGGAACTTCCTCCATAATATCCTATCTTGACATACATACCTACATAATATATGTTGTATAGAAAACAAAATATCTGAAAATATTCAATAATTTGTATTTATGGGTTTATAGTTTGGTACATATTCTTCAACTATACATACTATCGCTATCGACAGTTGGATCTCATGATGTCAGGTCTCTTTCTAAAGAAGAACTACGTTAATAATTCTTAACATCACCATAATTCTGGCCTGGATCCCAGGACATCTGGGAATCATAGGGAACGAAATTGCAGATTCATTAGCCAAATCAGCTTCTTCTGGTAACAATTCTAATATAAATCTGAACATTCCAACTACTGATTACTTATCAACCCTCAAAACTAGCATGATTCATAGATGGGAAAAAAACTTGACGGTTTACAGAAACAAGACAGGATTATTTTACGCCGGAATCCAACCCTCTATTCCCAAAAAACCTTGGTTTCAGGGAAAGAGACTCTCAAGGGGGGACATATCTTGTATACATATCTTGTATCACGCGTATGAGAATTGGCCATTGTCTTGTTGCTTCCCACCTATACAAAATTAATGTTATTAACAGTCCACTTTGTGAATGTGGTCAGGAGGAGGAGACTCTTGACCATTTATTTTTTAATTGCTTCAACCGTATATCTTCTAACAATTTATTTTATTTTAATCTGGTAAAAATTACTTGCACATCCCCAATCAATATGTCATATATAATGACGATTCAAAATTTTAAATTAACAAACATATTGCTTAGCTTCTTAAAGTCAAATAACATCCAACACTAATTAATTTAATTTTAACAAATTCAACCAATTTATGATATTTCCACCAAGGCAAAAAGCACTCTCTGTAGGGTGAATTGCCATTAAACAAAAAAAAAAAAAACTACGTTAATATAGTATTTATTTAATATTGCTTCTCGGACAACTTCAGGTACTATATCAAACATTAATTTAACACGCACCCAATAACAAGTTGCCCCATTATGGAGACATAAGATATTAATCGTGTCACAGATCCAAACTGAAAACACAATTAAAAACTGTGTCTCCACCGGGAATCGACACCGGGACCTTTGGAGCAGCAGTCAGATACCCAACCAATTGACCCACGACGGCCGACGGCCAAAAGTTTACTAAGAAACCATAATTAAAAAAATGAGTTAAACCATACTAATAGTTTATTAGCATACATAGTCATAATATATTTAAGCAATTTTGTTTTTTGTTTATAAAAAGTAGCGCTGTTGGAGAGTTTGCAAAAAAAAACATGTCAGAAGATATAAAAAATATAAGTATTTAATATTCATGATTCATTTATAAACTGGTATTATACACAACCCAGTTGTTTTTTTTTTTATAAATCGTCATCAGAAGCAAGAGTGCATACAAAATTTAAGTAAGATAAGTCGTTGGGCCTTTCAGTCTTTCTTGAATGAATTTAAAGTAGATCGTTTTCGAAAAAAATGCTTTGTGAGATGATTAATAAATGAAAATCTAGATTATTCTTAAATATAAACATTAATTAATTAAAAACATGAAACCCTCCTAGGTTCTCGCCTGCAACACGAACACGAACAAAAAAAATACATATCCATATAATAGTTACATATATATTACACTACACACTAAAATATTATTAAGAGTATTTGAAAAATTGGCGACATTTACACAGAAAATACTTAATTTCAAATAAGGAATAACGTTTAAATTAAGCGAAATAATCACCTTGGGGGCAAGTCTGGTTCGACCGGCGAAATCAAAATCCCAGTGATTACCCATATCATGGATATAATTATAGTATGGAGTTCTATGACATCGAAAGATATTGTAGAACTCCATATAATAATTAAATCCATGATATGGGTAATCACGGTGTTTTTGATTTCGCCGATTGAACCAGACTTGCCCCCCTTGTTTAACACTCAAACTTTTGTATTACACGCAAAAAAAAACAAAATCTATACTAATTGCATAAAACCAGGAGTATTTTTATGAATTTCTTTTGACAGCAGCATTTCAACGCTAAGAAAACATTGAAAACGGTGTCCTCGTTTTTTTTTAATTTTTCTATTTTTTTAGAATATTCTGGATGCATATACTTTGTCGTGATATTGTTTGCATTTGTTTGTATAACAAAATGAATTGAGTCATCTTTTGGCCACTTTTACGTGATGTATTTTGGGTTCAGCGATTGTTATGTAATTTTCCTATTCGTGGCTATTTGATGGTTTATTTTAACAACCTTCTATCATAATCCTCATTTAAGGATTTATATATCATCGTTTAATGATCCGAAAAACCATCAAACTGCCGACTTCAAAAAGTAATTTTATGCAAATAAATAATATATTGCAACCTATGTTATTTTGGTCTTATGTGTATATAAAATTGAACTAGGCAATCATTTTATATTATTTATTTGTTTCTTCTTTTACACATATTTTTTAAATATACTTGGGGTTTTATTTTCAAATGGCAATTTCTTACAACCAACCAGAGTTGATGTTAATATACGTTACAATGTTATTTATGGCAATAAGGTTATGACATGACAAAAAAATATAATGAAGATGGGTGGTGACAGAGCGATCAGCGTACTGGGTTTGTAATTTATAGCAATAAGGTTATGACATGACAAAAAATAAAATAAAGATAATTAAGATGGGTGGTGACAGAGCGATCAGCGTACTGGGTTTGTAATTCAGTGGTCGCGAGTTAGAATCCTGTCACGATCGATTTCGTTCACCTATAGCACAAGCATTAATTTATGAGGATGTATGTGTAATATGTCGAGATTGTTAAAACTAATAATACTCAAATCAGATTTATCTTAATGTAAAGACATTGATGAAATGATATTATCAGTGTAACAGGAATACTCCCAGTTAACAAATTATACACCCATCGAGTCATTAAATTATTACTTCTCTAATGAACATAAATTACCTGTAAAAATATATATAATTCCAGACATTTTGTGCAAAATAAATTGATAATTTCCAGATGGACAAACTATAACGGCAAAAGAACACTGAAAGTAAGCATACCGAAAATATTTAACACTCTTCCAAGTGGTATGGATAAACTTGATAAAATAGCCTCAGTTAAAATAATACATTTTACTCATATATAAGTAGTAATTAAATCAAAAACATGTATCCCATCTTATAATTTTAATACTGTAACTTAAAGAATGCAACATGTACTTGACCTTTTTGTATGGGAAACTCATTGATAGCCTGTAGGCTAGTGAGATCACAATTATTATTAGGTAAAAAACTTTTATGAAAATAAAATGCAAAGAAAAAGTTGGTGTGTCTTTATTTTTCACATTATACACCGTTGTTACAATCAATCAGGGTGGAATATTCGAGAAAAAAGAAAGCGATATAATTAATTGAATAATTACCCTCACTTCTGTGTTGAGAACTTCAACGTTTTTTTCGTTTCGCTTTATCCTCGAAATGTTCATAAAGGATGTCCCTAAAACCAACGTCATATCAAATAAGGTATCTCATAATATATCGGGGGGAGAAGTCTGGTCCAACCGGCGAAATCAAAACCCTCGTGATTACCCATATCATGGATATAATTATCATATGGAGTTCTATAATATCTTTAGATGTCATAGAACTCCATATGATAATTATATCCATGATATGGGTAATTGTGAGGGTTTTGATTTCGCCGGTTGGACCAGACTTGCCCTCCAGGTTTAGTGATTTCGACGTCCATAAAAATATAATTTTTTTACAACCTAGATCTTTTTTTGTCATTTTCTTTTATCCTTATTGATATAGTAGAAACAAATTGTATTGTATATTAACATTAAATCAGGTTGGTTGGAATAAATTGTCGTTTGTCAGTTGTCAGTAAACCCGCCAGTGCACAAATTATATGCACAAGAAGTTATTTTTATTGACAAACTTTTAACCCTTAATTGCATCGTGTAGCATATCTGCTACATAGTGAAATTTGGCGGTTATTTCGTATTAAAAATGAAGGTCTTACGTTTGCATGGTGTATCTAATTAGTTACAAAGCTGTTTTATAATAATGGTTCACAAAAAGGGCAGTAGAGGGACAATTATCGCTGAAATACTAACCTTAAATTTATTTTTGATCGATCTGTCAGTTGAGTGAATTGTCACATGTTGTGATTTGAATTTTAACCATCTTTTATTTGATTTTGCTGGTGAAAAAAATATTCTGCGATTACTATGTGAGTATTTTAATGTTTGAAAGATAATTTGTAGATAATATTAGTTTTATCACATATAAATATCAGTTTTAATCATTGTATCATATTTGCTACACCATGCAGTGGTGGTTCCTTTTCGTTCAGTATATATTTTATATAGTGTATTCAATTTTAAACCAATGTTGTATCAAATTATTCTTGATTTTTAATATTTGTGTAATATTTGCATTTTAAAATGTCTCATCTAAAAAAAAGATATTCACAAACCTCTCACAGAAAAAGAATAATTGGAAATAGTGGCTACCTTTGAAAATAGCGAAGATGAATATGATAATTCTTCTGATTTGTAGTAATGATATTAAAATTCAATCGCATCAGACGACGACTTGGAGGAAAACAATCCAGAAAGTTTTGAAAATGCATCACCCCAAGCAACAGAGAGTCAATCTATAATTATTGAAGAAATACATAAAAAATCTTCAAAATTCAAAATCAAAATTCAGAAAACTTCCCCGTGGTAGTTCAGAAGAATATGTTGCTTGCATTGACGGAGTTGATGTTAGCAATGTAGGATGATTTGACAACAAAGTTGTCAGTTTATTATCAACACAAAAACTGGGGAGCTTCCCAAAGATAAAATTAAAAGATTTGATAGAAAAATCAAACAAAATATTGAGAAGCCGTCCCAAAATTATAAAAGAATATAATGAACATATGGGCGCCGGGCGGAGTGGATTTGTAGGACAGCCACATCGGGAGGTATCGAACCCAACTAAAAAAATGGTATTTTAGAATATTTACTCACTTGCTAAACGTTACTACAATTAACGCATAGTTGCTTTACCGTCGAAAACATATTGAAATAGAAATAGAATCTAAAATGACTTTATGGGAATTCAGATTGGAAATTGCCAAATGTCTATGTCGCATGGGAATTGTTCGTCCTGATAAAAGAGGAAGACCAAGCAATCTGGATAAAGAAGTAGAAATTAAACGGCATAAGGGTCCTACAGTTCATGTTCCTCCAATGGACAAACGGACTGATCATTTGAGTCATTGGCCACTTTATCAAGAAAATCGGCAAAGATGTAAACTCCCAGGGTGTAAAGGGTTTTCCTTTATTAAATGTAGTAAATGTGGTGTTCATCTATGTTTAAATAACATTTGTTTTGTTGAATTTCACAAATAAATGTTAAAAATGTTTTTATTCTATTTTGACCCACTGTACCTTCCCATTGGTAAGACGGTTGCATGATGTAGCATATTTGCTACAACTTTATTTTTCCGCCATTTTTCATATTAATTTTTATTATTTTTTTTTAAATTATTTTTTCATATATTTACGACATAAAATCAACCTAAAAATAATTATTTTAGAAGAAAATATTAATTCATGCAATAAAGGGTTAATATATCAATAGAGACGAAGTTGGGATATTATAGAAGAACCAGGAACTCAAGGCACCTACAGGGCTTACGACCTGTCATCGGCTGGTTTACGTGATCACTTTATGCGCTTGCGCAACGTTCCACCACCAATTATGCCTTCTTTTGAGTTCCCTTATTAATGTAATTTTTGAAAGTTCTATATATTTGAATAATGTGTAACAATTAATTTGAAAATAATGCATTGTTACTATTGCCATCTATGAAGTAACGAAGAAACCTTTTTGTAACGCCATCTATTGAGAAATTGGTTTAATTGTAAACAATGAATGCAACAGTCTTTATAAATGAGATGACGGTGTCTCGCACAGATGTCACCCCTGAACTGCGCCAGAAATATTATTTCATTTTTGGCTTGTTTACCTACTTGTACCAATGTGTATGTTTGTCAATAAAAATATCATTTGACTTCCGATAGGGAACAAAATCCAATGTTTGAGAGAGTTGCATCAAAAAAAATATATTCCGAGTGCCACTTCTGGAAATATCTGGTAGGTATTTAGTAAATCTATTTATCACTTGACGTTACCAAAGAACTGTGCTATCGAATGTAATCAATTATTTTTACTCCTCACTAACCCAAGGGAATATAGTGGGGAGTTATGATTTCGCAATTTTAAGGGTATTTTTTTATTGCAGATTATCAACTAGTATCATGCTGAGATTGTATTCTGAAAGTTTCATCACAATGTATCTGTGTGTGTGTGTTATGTGATATGTGATGTGTGCTATGTACGGCGTGTTCATTTTACTTTATCGATTATAGACTAAAGTACTCATTCGATTCTTTTCAAATTTCGCAAATATGTATATCTAATACTCGCTTAGATCCCATTAGATTTTGAACGATATCTGAATAGTGCTTCTCAATTTTTTTAACTGTCAAATATTTCAAAGTGACTCCAAGCTCAGGAAATTTAAAATTTGAAATTTTTATTTTCAAATTGATAAAAAAGCACATCACTTTTACAAAATGGCATTGAAAAGTTATCAAGTTTTCATAATAAAATATTTAAATAAAAAACAATTCATCAAACTCATTTCATGAAAATGCTGAATATTTTCCATACAAAATTTGAATAATTTATAGAATGACTTGTTAGTGAGGAGTTTAGCGTTGGCCACAACCCACTCGTTTTATAATAATGTTGAATGCAAAATAAACAAAGATTAAAATTTTTCAAAGATTACAAGTAAAAAACATTTTAGATTTTTTGATTGCGATAAATATTTACAAATAAACATTGAGGACGAATTTACTTATTAATGCCCTATCAGACCTCTTCGTTTTGATGTTGGTTTTATGGACACCCTGTATATTCTCAAATGGAGGAATTAAGGTAATGGACATTAATAGATTCCAAATTTGTTTTACCTTTATCTTCTGTTTTATTTGCAGATTTCAATAAAGATTATCCTCCTTTTCTTTTACGGCATTTTCGTAAAAGTTTTTTATTGTTTATCGTACAAAGAAACAAAATAAATATTATGCTTAGTTGTTTTACCAGGGTTTGATTCATATTATCGAATTACATTGGATTTTTTTTAATAAACTGTTTATCAAAGAAATACAAAAGTTAATACGTGACACATGAACTTTAATGACACCAGTCTTACTAATAAACGTTCTGTAAAATTAACACGACCGTTTAACAGCCGTGTAGGCAAAAACGTTACTAATAAACGCTGTGTAGCAGATCAGTTAGTCAACGACTGTTTATCTCTTATACAGATTTTACACATCGCTTGCCCGCCTGTTCAAGGTAGTTTAGAGGTGTTTTAAAACAAATTTCATCTATCAAAAATCAAATTTGATTTTGATATGCGTGTTTATATTGTTATATCTTGGAATAATATGACGAAACATCTTTATAAATTATCCAACTGTCGATTTGTTCAGGAGAACTTTGTTCTCTTAACATATCGACAATGTATCAAGCCAGGATACGCGAGAATTGTATGCAGAGGTCTACTTTTTTCACGGCTTTTCCAACTTTGAAGTCAAAAAACACCAACTTAGAGGCTTCGCAGCATATATGTTCCATACACGGATTTACTCAGAATTTGGAGTAGAACATTTCGTGTGTCTGTGTGTGTGTGTGTGTCTGTGTGTGTGTGTCCGTCCCCCCCTTATATCTTTTGATCCGATCAATTTACAGAGCCTAAAATTTCAGAATATATAAACAGTTACAGGCCTACAAATCTTTTATACTCGGAATTTTGAATTTTTGTTTCAGTCAGGGGTTATCAACTTTTGAATTTTTATTTAATTTTTCCATATATCTCAGAAACCATAAAAGCTAGAACGCTGAAAATTGGTACAAACATAGACAATAACAAAATCTCAAATTAGTTTTTTCAAAAAAATTCCAGGGTTCCTCAAACATTTTTTATTAAGAAAATTATTTTTTTTATGATAAATTTATGAGTTTAACTGCCTATTTTTCCAAAACTTTTACAATTATCGAAAAAAGCCGAAATACCCCAACTAGATAATTTAATTTTCTATAAAAAATATTAGCATTGTAGTAGAAGATCTCAATTTTTTTTAACAATTTTTTTAAAATTGAATTTAGTGACGACATTGCTTCATACATTTTGTATGGCAGTCGCCTATACACAATATGTAAGAAGACTTAATAGTTTGATACTTCATCTCCAAACATACATACATACCATCATGCTATTTTCATATTCTGGGTAGGAAAAAAGGACCTTCCTCCATACTATCCTATCTTGACATACATACCTACATAAAACAAAATATCTGACAATATTCAATAATTTGTATTTATGGGTTTATAGTTTGGTACATACCTATTCTTCAACTATACATACTATCGCTATCGACAGTTGGATCTCATGTGTTACATGCAACTAGTTATTATACTCTCGATAAATTGTGCATTTTAGAAACAAAAAGTTGACAAAAAATCAGCTCTTTTATAATACCTACAATGGTGCTCGCTTGGATATTCGTATGATGAAATTATTCGTTATATTTTCCATATTCCTATTTCAAAATGTGAAAAACATATGAAAATATTCACTACGACAAACAACAACATTATAATGGCGGATGGCGGCTCTGCGCATGCGCGATTGCGAAATTACAACGTTGTCGGATTATTTTTTGTTGTACACTTGTTGTTACTACACAGTCGTTATACAGCGTTTATTAGTAAGATTTATACTATTCCGAATAATTACCAATAAAAAAAACAATTACATATTATACATCTTTCTACGTTCCCTAAAATAAGCATAAATGCTTGTGCTGTAAGTGAACGAAATCGGTCGAGGCAGGATTCGAACTCGCGACCACTGGATTACTAGCCCAGCGCGCTAACCGCTCTGCCATCGACCCATCTGTTCTGTGATCATATTCATTGGCGCGATTCTACAAACTTCAGCTACGTAAATTATATATCAAGAAAGGGCAGTGCAGTATTTGGTTCTCGCTCGTCTGTCCCCTAATAGGACAACGGCGTTATAGTTTTCATGTGAATTTAAATATCCTTTGAAATTTAAATACGTTTTGTTACAAACGTTCTCATAAAAATTTTCAAAAACAAAGAAATTCCTTTTACGTAATACGTACATAAACTATCTTTTTAACTATCCTTTCAGCGAGAGTGGGTATTTACTCATGCATGCATTTACTCATGCATGTATTTACTCATGCATGTATTTTCATCTGTAGCTATTTCCTTTTTTGACAGTAAAAGAAAAAGAAACAAAATTGGGTTTCTTTGTATACATCAGCCTCGTATAAAAATTAGAGGCATTTTAATTCACAAATAGAAAAAAATGTTTTCCACCTATATCAATTTATTAATTATGCTTCAAAAATGTTAATATATATCCTCTTTCTTATCGTGTGCTGTCATTTGACCTGTTTGTGAGGGTGGACTATTCTCTGAGGAGGTGGTCCAACTGTCTTTCCATCTCTTTTCAGGTCTTCCAGGTGGTCTTGTGTTGTTGGGTATATCTGTCTTAACAATTTAAACAATTCTACTGTCGTCCATGCGATCGTCGTGGTCTGTCAGAAGCGTCTCTTCTGCTACGTCTCCATCTTGTTACGTCCTCGACACAGTATTTATACCTGTTCGTTTCATTTCTGATGCAGTCTTCATTTCAGCCACTCTAAGACAGCTTATTGTTCTGTTGGAGTCGGCTCTTTCTTCTATCCCATATGTCAGAATTGGTAGGCCAATTCTGTAAAATAGTATGTGAAGATTTATTCGAGTAAAGAAAAAAAACATGCATTTTTTGGAAAATTGTTTAATTTTTACTTAAGTTGATTAAATGATAAGTATTGAATATTCATTTTACCTATTTAATATTAAAACCCTAAATACTTACATAATCACGTTAACTTCATATCCAATATTATGAGAGAGGAAATTTTCATCTAAAATAACTTGCGAAATGTATGAAGGACTGTAGGTATATATGACGCCGCACAGGTGAAACATACAAACTTGGTTTTTTGTGATATTTGAAATTTATCTATATTAATAATTTCAAAATATGAATCAAAAAATATTTTGAAATCATAATACATTTATTTTTATTTTTTCTGATTATAAGAAAACTATGAAAATAATCCATTATTTAATTTTACTTCCTTTAAACAGAATCACTCTATCCTAGGATTTTTTGGAAATTTGCCTGGGTTTAATTTGATGAAGCTTCTGCTTCTAGATAATTATATTGTTGTAATGGCAATTTCATATAAACTATGTTCAGAAGGTAGATAATAGAATTCTATGCCCATGTTGTAATTAGCACTTGACATAATGCTTTATATGTGAGTAATGGATATAACAAAAACAGCTTATCCCATTTAACAATGGTACAAGATAGGATGTTTATTTTAGGTTACTGGTTTTGTATATTCAAGGGGTACCTACCTTCCTTCATATGTTTATGTGAGTATTTATTATATTATATAATAATAATTTTTGTTTTTCCTGGACCACTTCAAAGTAAGTGGATTCTCCCACCCTCTGAAATTACATAACCTTTGTCAAAGGAAATAAAAGGTACAGAAGCTTCTCATTTGGAATTGCTTCATAAAAGGCAAACATTTAAAACAATTTAGAAAATGGTTTTAAATAATGAAATGAGATTTATTCTCACGTTAGGCGTGTCTACGCGAAGATGATAAAACAGCCTGAAACAATGTAGGTAAAGATGGCAAAGAAATTTCCTTGCAACACCTTAGGTCTGTACATATTATGTGAAAAATATTCACAAGTTTGTGTACACGTTCCAGATATCTTTTACTAATAGATATTGGTTGATGGATACCGAAATATATTTTAGTTAATGATGGTGATATCGTTTATTTTCCAATTAACATTATTCTTGTTGGTTGGAAGATATTGCCATTTGGCAATAAGCCCGCCATTGTGCACATGTGCTCAAAAAGCTTTGAAAAATAATTAAAATGTGCTACAAGGAAATAGTTGCAACTTATAAAGATATTTATTCTTTTCCCTAGAACATAAAAGACAGGGGAAGCCTAACATTAATATAACCGCGTAGTATAAGCCACTGTGACCAAAATATTCAAATAACTGATGAAGTCATACTGCAGTAGTCATTCTTACGTATCATCTTCATATCATGATAGTTTTGTAAGTTAAAACTGTGAATGTTTAAACTTACGACGCAGTTGTAAAAAGTCAAATTTCAGAACATGTGAAAGAAAAATACATATCTGAAAACCTACTGTGAAACAATGTAAATGGTGCTTAAACAATAATTACTCTTTGCAATATGTGAAAAGAAAACTTTGTACCCCTTTTTAATGAATTACGGCCAAATTTCGACCTCTGTGCGATCAATAGTATGAATTAGTAATTGGTTTGTATTGGTACCCTTTTTGCATTATTTTTAATTGAGAGATGGTCGAACACGCAATATTATATTTCAATCTTACACCTTGTAACTTGGTATATATATATATATATATATATATATATATATATATATATATATATATATATATATATATATATATATATATATATATATATATATATATATATATATATATATATATATATATATATATATATATATATATATATATATATATATATATATATATATATATATATATATATATATATATATATATATATATATATATATATATATATATATATATATATATATATATATATATATATATATATATATATATATATATATATATATATATATATATGTTATATTTGATGTTTTCACGGGTGAAATATGTTATAATATTTTTATCTCGGTTTTCCCGTGTCAGTAGGTCTTGACTAAGACCATTTGTCTTCCGACGTTTCGCCTGAATATCACCAGGCATTTTCAAGGACTTAACGAAAAGCACGCGCGCGACACACGTCTACTATATCAACAGCCCGACTACCATATATCAAAGGCGTCACCGATAAAATCAGCCGTCTATTAAACAAAAATAACATACGTACCGTTTTCAGCACAACAAATAAAATATCAACCTTTCTAAGAAACCCGAAAGACATCATTCCACTTGAAGCTCATGGAGTATATGAAATACCGTGCGGATCGTGCAATAAGACTTATGTAGGAAGAACCAATCGAAAAGTTGAAGCACGAATAGCGGAGCACAGAGTCGACATGAGAAACAAAAAACTTACATCCTCACTTGTACAACACTCGCTCACAGAAGGACATACAATAGATTTTGACCATTCAAAAATAATAGCAAGTTTAAACAGTGAACCTCTCAGAATTTACAGGGAAGCTATAGAAATATATAAGAGAAGGGATATAATGAACAATCGGGACGACGGAGTTCGTTTGCCTAGTACCTGGAAGAACATTTTATATGACAAACAATACAATAATAATATTAATAATACCATAGCGAAAATAACCCCAAAACACAACAATAATAATATTAATGTCACAACTAAAATTAACAATAAATCACAACACAAAAATAATGATAAAATATTATTACCAACGAACACGACAGCAGGTGGGCGTGTCACAAGGAGCCAATCACGTCGCGCTAACAATATTTGACATAAGCGGCCATCTTGTACGCTACGAGTCACTTGACGGTGAGCTTTCAGTGTGAGTAGACGTGTGTCGCGCGCGTGCTTTTCGTTAAGTCCTTGAAAATGCCTGGTGATATTCAGGCGAAACGTCGGAAGACAAATGGTCTTAGTCAAGACCTACTGACACGGGAAAACCGAGATAAAAATATTATAACATATATATATATATATATATATATATATATATATATATATATATATATATATATATATATATATATATATATATATATATATATATATATATATATATATATATATATATATATATATATATATATATATATATATATATATATATATATATATATATATATATATATATATATATATATATATATATATATATATATATATATATATATATATATATATATATATATATATATATATATATATATATATATATATATATATATATATATATATCTAAAGTAATAAAGCAATCAAAATGTTAGTGTTTGTGTGTGTGTGTGTATGTGTGTGTGTGTGTGTTTGTCTCACGCCTTCTGAAAAACCAAGAGCATCTAAAAATCTAATTTATGTGCGAACGTGTACCTGTATACCTGATGCAGTGCCACGCTAAAAATAATGCGATAAAAATGCTGAATTTTAAAAATATTTCAATAATTATTTTTTTCATACAAAATTTTCCAAGTCGTATCTGTCAAAAAAGTGTACATTTTGCACGCAAATATCTGTTAGTTTAAAAGTTAGAAGTACGTATTTACACGAAGAAAATATATTTTCAAGTATAACTTAGCGTTTAAGTGAAAAACATGGTGAATATTTTGTATAATTATAATGTTTAACTTATTTTTAAAGTAAGCGTTTTGTACATAAACGCCGCCATTTTAATATCTTTTCATACAATATTTCATTTTCCTACCGAATGAATATGTTATTGAAAATAATAAACCTTTGAAATAAATGTAATTATGAAATAATAAAATGAAACACAAGACATTACAGCAAGTTTTAAGACATATATTGTAAAAATGTGTTTATTATTAGTAAAGATATAGGCATAATAAAATTGCATAATTTGTAAATAATATTTGATTTTTCTGACAATTTTCATTTTTATGGCATCGAACAAACCAATGTAGGTACCTACATATTCAAGAAATGTATCCGAACCATTCGATATTACTTACGTGTTCGAATCGTTTCCATGGCTACAGAAAGAATGTGATATTCAAATAAAATTTGTTAGGAATCGAATTTATTTAGAAAGTTGTTGTAGGTAGGTACCTACCTAATACTATTTACTTACATACAAATCAACAATAATATACCTATACTGATTTCCTATAGGAAAATTATTTTATTTATTTATTTATCAACCGTTTGTCCGATTATAATGAAACTTTGGTGAATTGTCGAGCGTATGCCCAGGATGGTTTTTTGATTTAAACTTTTTTCTTATTCTTCTTCTTCTTCGTGTATTTGGTCGTTTTACCTATGAAGGGGGAGTATCCTGGGAAAAGAAGGTCCGACTGTCCCTCCATCTCTTCACAGGTCTTCCAGGACGGGTTCTGCATATAAACTTTTTTCTTCTTTTTCTTCGACGTGTACTTGGTCATCTTACCTATGAAGATGAACTATCCTGGGAGATGAAGGTCCAATTTTCCTTCCATCTCTTCGCAGGTTTCTGGATTTAAACTTTTTTCTTCTTCTTCTTCATCGTCTATTTGGTCATTTTACCTTTGAAGGTGGACTAACCTGGGAGAAGAATGTCCAATTTTCCTTCCATCTCTTCGCAGGTATCTGGATTTAAACTTATTTCTTCTTCTTCTTCTTCATCGTGTATTTTTGGTCATTTTACCTATGAAGTTGGAGAATCCTGGGAGAAGAAGGTCCAACTGTCCTTCCATCTCTTCGCAGGTATCTGGGTTTAAACTTTTTTCTTCTTCTTCGTGTATTTAGTCATTTTACCTATTAAGTAGATCATCCTGGGAAAAGAAGGTTCTTTCATCTCTTCGCGGTTCTTCCAGGATGGTTTCTGGATTTAAACTTTTCTTAACCGACTGATGGGACGGGATGTAATGAAGGGAAGGGAGGCACTAAAGGGCCTGAAGGGACGGGAGGTATAAAACTGCCTGAAGGGACGGAAGGTACTGAAGGGCCTGATGGGAAGGGACGTAATGAGGGATTAAAGGGACGGGAGGTAATGAAGGGCCTGAAGCGGCGGGTCCTGGAGTCTAATTCTTTTTCTTCTTAATTTTATGTAGACCTTTAGGGCAGTTTTTATACAAACTATTTCCTATTGTCTAATTCATCTTCTTCTTCTTTTATGTATACATTTGGGTCATTTTTTTATAAAAATTATTTCCTTTAGTCTAATTATTATTATTCTTCATTTAAGTACGTAGACTTTTGGGAGAGTTTTAATACAAACTATTTCCAATAGTCTTATTCATTTTCTTTTATGTAGACCTTTTGGTCAGTATTTATACAAACTATTTCCAATAGTCTAAATATTCTTCTTCTTCTTTTTTGTAGACCTTTGGGTGAGCTTTTATACAATCTATTTCCAATAGTCTAATTCTTCTATTAGGTATATGTATTTTTACTTATTTTATATAGACCATTGGAATAGTTTTTTATACAAACTATTTCTTATAGTCTTATACTTATTTTTCTCTTTTTTATTTAGTCTTTTGGGTTAGTTTTAAGTCTAATAGTCTATTGTGCAGAAATATTATTAACGATATGCACACTTGATGAAAATACATATGAAATGAATGGGATATGGGATGTGACGATATAACCTGCACTAGAATCTTTTCAATACTTTTGTTTAATTAAATTTAAACCATTTATATCATCCTATTTTGAATAATTTTCAACACCTAATATTTAAAGAATGGGGGTTGTGGCCATTACTGAACTCTTAACAACATTTATATTCAAACTAAAAACTATTTACTATAGTTCAAGTCTTCTTCTTCTTCGTTAATGAAGACTTTCAGTCAAATTGAGCAAAAATATAATGCACACTTGATGAAAAAATATAAAAACGAATGGGATGTGACCAATACTAGATCTTTTCAGTACCTACGTTTGTTTAATCAAATTTTAACCACATCCCAACATACAAAATTACTAAATTTTCAATAGGTACACATAACAATTTGTTTTCGATGATAATATTTAAAAATGGGGGTTGTGGCCAAACCAATCTCTTAACAACGTTGATAAACAGTCATATTTCAAACCATTACGCATAGTCCATGCGAGCAGAAATTGTATAAATATTATACTTCATTCACACTTTATAGCAATATATAAAAAAGAATGGGTTGTGGCCATCACTTGAACATTTTACAATACTTAAACTCAATCAAATTTCAAACCACTTTTCATAGTCTGATATTGCAAAATAATTGGGTGACAATATTATAAAAACGATTGCTTTTTCTTTCACAATTTTACATTCTTGGCCAACGGCGGGACATAAAAGCTAGTATATATATATATATATATTAATTGAGACAGTAATCGTCTGTTGTATCTATCTTTCTTTCTTTTTCTTTTTCGTGTCCGGCTAAGCTCTACCACTCCAATAGGCAGCGACTGACATCGCGTTGTCATTTGTCATAATCAGATCCCCAGGACTACAGGCCACACACATCAGTGGACACATCAGCAAGTGGCTGTCATCCTGGGTTGCGCCGCATTCGCATCGGGTGTCATCTAATGCAGACAGGTACCCCCACCTTTGCAGGTTTTTTAACATCTGGTAACGCCAACCCCGAGTCTATTGAGGGTCTTCCACAGAGCGTATGGTATGTTGTATCTATGTATTATAATTAATGAGGTCCATTTTTTATTCCACCTATGGTAAACTATTAGTGACTATTCACAGGACACACATACCTTCTAAATGTTGGAACTTTTGTAGCAAATGCACCAAATTACACTATTTTTTTAAATATTACGCTTGCAAATGATTAGTCATTCATTCATTAGTGATTACGAGTGATCGCTTACATGTTACTATTTTTCAATCACCACTTGTATTCTACTAGTTAAGAAATAGGGAAAAGTGGTGTTACTGAATAGGTGCACGTTAAAATCACCCCGTTCGGTCTTAAAGTTAAAAGAAACAGTTTCATTATATAGATAGTGTATTTCAGGAAACGTAATAACAACCCGCAATCGGGAGAATTGCACAAAATCGGACAAAAGAGACTTTTGCACGAACTCGGGTCGTTGACATTTCGTACAAAAACCTAAATTAACACTAGTTTAGGTATATTAAATTTACGGCTATTCACTCGTCTACGAGTGATCAAATGATGAAAAAATGGTTTGGTGTATGGAAATCAATCCCTTCACTAACGGTCTGTTTCACCGTCTTCTATGTATAAGATATATGTATTTGTAATGAGAACGGGTGGCAATTATTCCTTACTCTATGGTGGCAATATTATAATTTCATACATTTTCAGTTGTCTCTATGGTTACCTAATAATATATTTTTGTCAATTTAGTTTTATTCGTCGGAATTTTTTTTGGACTACTTCGCTATTAAGCACTTATTCACATTTCTTCTCGGGCAACTAACAGGTCAAATATTAATTTAACACGCACCCAATAACAAGTTGCCACCTTCTATTCAATTCAATTATAAGTATTCAATTCTTAATCCATAGGTGGTGAAATAGATCGAAGAACGAAATAACTTTTAAGGTAGAAACGATTTGTTTTAATCTCGAATGAGTTATTTGATACGACCGGTTTCAAGGCAACTTTTTCTTCGTTAGAAAGCCAATACTTTTATAATTATAAACACTCGGTTGTATCCTGCGCATGTTTCGAGTTTATTACCTGGGGTGGCGGGTTCGATCAAGCGGTGGAATCAAAACCCTCATGATAACCCATATCGTGGATACAGTTACCTTATGGAGTTCTATAATATCTTTAGATATTATAGAACTCCATAAAATATATCCTTGGTATGGGTTATTATTTATCATACTAGCGTCTACAATCCGCATTCACCATTCCGCATTCTGTTTCCGGTTGGCTTTCTGATTGGTTGAAATCTCGTAGTATTAAGTCAAATGAGCTGTGAAAATTTATAATAAATGCGAAAATATAAAAAAAAATATATATTTAATTTATAATTCAATATATGAACAAACTATATTATTTTTATAAACAAACTTAAACCTAACCTAAGAATGCAGAAAAGAAAAGCTGGGACTAGACGCTACTGGTTATCATGAGGGTTTTGATTCCATTTCACCAGTGTTTCGAGCTCAGAGACCCAATTACAGTTAAAAAAAATACCCCGCTGGGAATTAAACCCAAGACACTAGAAAATCAGACAAACTACTAACCACGTTTGACGGCAGGCTATTGGCGTAGGAAAGTTGTCAGACGAACATAAATGTTGTATTGAAAACGATTATTTTCGCAATTTTCGCTTTTCTGGACTGGAAGAATATTGTAGGTACTCGCTGCCTAAAAGAGATTATTTGAATAATACTTTCATTATTTTTCATGGTAAATGAAAATACTTTTGGTTATTAGTTGGTCTTAGGGCCCTTGTATACCCTGGGTATTCGGATGTACGGAAAAATGCACATTAAATTACATTCTAATGTATGAAATACGAAAAAATATTTTATATCACCTGATATGTGATATACAACATTTTTTCGTGCAGAAAAGATAAAATTTAGAGATTTTTTTAAAATAGCAAGAATAGTTATAACAATATTATATTAATTAAAACTCAGCCGGTAGATTTTCATATTCTCTTTCGATTGAAGTTAAAATCTACTTCATAGGCCCTGTAGTTTTTTAGTTACTTACAATAAAAAATTCAAAAAACTCATGCAATAGGAAAAAGATGTACATACAAACTGTTCCTTATTTCAAAGACGTATATTTTGAGGGTTCTAGGGAAATTATTTTCAAAATATACTATTTAGCCTACTATGGTCTCTTAAGCAATTTACTGAAGCCCCCAAAAATTTGTTATCCACGTACGTTAGAAGGCAATTTATTCCATTATTTAATACGTCGGTTTACCCCGAAACTACGATCAAAGTAAGCCACCTCATTGGCTCTATCCATTTCCTTTAAATAATTTGTACTTTGTGATTCTAACAATCTCAATGTTGAGCGTCTCTCTGAAAAATAAATTGAAACTATAATTTGTGTTGGGGTTGTAAACTTTTGTAAGTCTGTGTAGGTACCCATCTGGGTGTGTAAAGCGCTGCAGAGGAAATGAGCCAAGAGTATGGTTTTATCTAAGAGATTAGCGGCACACGATGCGATGCGGCCATCAAGTGATGTTATTAATTGAAGTCTTACATGCACCTTAACCTAACTGCTATGTTTTTACATCGAACTACATTATGTATACCTATCCTTACTATCCGACTGACTGCTTGTTACCCGTTGCTTTTGTTTTATATAAACACTGCATACATACGTAATAAAATCATTTTCTGTAGAGTTTGCCAAGCGAAAGAATGTAGGTGACATCACCTGTGCACAAACCAATTTTAGTAGGTACAAGGATATTTGTTTGTTTATTATTATTATTATTAAGGCCCTTTACATTATTCAAAATAAAACGATATTAAACATGTTAAGTATATTACCAACCAATAAAACAGAATGAAAACGAGTGGGTTGTGGCCAACGCTAAACTCTCCACTACACAATGAAGCTTCCCTGCTAATATTACACTCTAATATCAATATGAAATCAAATAACATAACACTGCCAAACAAAAAAAATTCTCTTATTATATTATATTTTTCATACAAAAATCTATTATGTATTATGAACTTTTTTTTTCAAACGGTTGTATGTTTTTCTTTTAACGTTGACCAACTTTGAATGCGATTTTTTGAAGATTATTTTGGTATTGTATAAATAGTTTAAACAAAATTAAAATATCTCAAATTTACAGGTCGTGAGAGCATTTTTCCAGTTTTAACAGATGAAATCATAGAGAAATATTGAGAAAAAATCAACCGTTATCTATGGAAAACTAATCAGCTCTAAGTTTATATACTTCACACATATGGTTTCAATATAAAGTTCATCGGCCTTTTAGTTTGATCTGTACAGAGGACACAAATTTTCATATTTGTGTACGGCATACACACAAAAACATCATAACGAAACTCAAAGTATGCACTCTCTACATGATACCCATTGAGAAATTGATGTAAAAAAAAATCTTAAAAATTGTGAAATCATTAATCTCCACTATTCCATAGTATGGAGAGTAAAAAATAATTATTGTTTTTTCCTTTAAATAATTAAGAAACTTGTTTATTTCATTATAATTAAAAAGAAAACTCGTTCTTCTCACAATTTGCCACCTGCATTCTCTCCCTTATGGAGCTCTGTTTTCAATTTTGTAATCGATTTTTCACTAGCATTATTAATTTAAATTTTGACAGATAAAAATCTTTAGAAATGTACCTATATTATTATGATTTTTAACTGTTTTTACACAGAAAACACGTGAAAGCAGAACAATACTTTAATACATACACGCAGACTAGTGAAGTTATAGAAAAGGGTGTATTATCACAATTAGGTACTTATACATTTATTATTATTTTATTTTTTCACGTTCAAAAACGTTATTTTATTTTATGTTTGTATTCCACTTAAGATAATAATATTCATCAGGATTTTTGGAATCAGCTGTTAATTATTTCGTAACATAATTAACAGCTGATTTTTTCCGATATACCAATTAATCAAATTAACGAAAGACGTGTATCGTTTTCAGTATCTATCTATTTATTAACAAAAGATAACGTTTACTGTCAAAATAAGGAAATAATTTATTTCTTATCTCTTCAGATAATACATGCACATAGGGAGATAGATAATTGATAAACGAGTAGAGTGCCGCAGTTGTGTCAAAATTTGTCAGAACTTGAATTGTGAATATTTATTTATTATTTTTTATTTATTTATTTTGTGTTATTAAGAAATACAACAGCTGTTTACAAACATTATTAGGTATACAGTAAATAATTTTCTAATTTATATCGCCAATTACAGAATTTCCTAGTTATTAGATACAATTTATATTTAAAACCAAGTAAAACGAATGAAAAACATATACTACAAAATGTGTGTAAAAAAGATGGACCTATACCTGATATTCTTATATATTATATTATAATAAATTTAATAAATTTATAAAAAATCTTCGATAATGAAAAATTATGCGATGAATATAGCGAAGATTATGCGATGACGGTATCAGTCGGATATAAGTGAATTTTAATAATAGGTAATTGGCGACGGTCATAAATCTTTGTGAAACAAAGCATAACTTTCATAGAAAAAAAACTCAAAGATGTAAATTAATTTTATGTACTTACTACTAGTTTAGTATTGTTATTTGCCGTACTCCCTATTTTTAGCGAGTAAAAGGAGTAACTTAATAATTAAATTTTAAAATTTGATCTCTCAATTCACCCTTTAGATATTCTCCCTGAATCTATTCTCGGATATGTAAGTTATCCATATTGTTGTGATTTTCCATTCGTTTATAATACATGCTAGAAAAAGATAGCAAATCTTGGCCTTCCGAGTACTTTTAGTTGATATTAAGTTACCTTGGCAGCAGATATTCATAACGTTCGTTTTTTGTCATAAGTAATTCAATGTGAAGCTTGTGAAGGATTTATGGAATATTAAGGGTGAGCCATACAAACAAATATTACATTCAAGAGAAGATTTTTATGTTTAAAAGAATGTGTCTGAAAATAATTTATCAAAAGACAGACCAATAATAAATACCATACAAAAGGTGTTGTAAATAATTAAGTAGGTACCTCCCTATATAGTTATCATCCAACTATCAATTTGTCTAAGAGAATTTGTTTCTCTCAATAGATTGACAAAGTGTCAAGCTAGGATTCGCGATATTTTGTATGGCCAGGTCTTATTTTTCATGGTTTTTCAACTTTGAAGTCAAAAAACACCGACATAGATGTTTCCCAAGATATATGTTACATATATGGATTAATCCAGAATTTGGAGTAGAACATTTATTGTGTGTGTCCGTACCCCCATTATAACTTTTAATCCGTTTGATTAACAGAGCCCAAAATTCAAAAAATACATAAATTTTTGGCCTACCAAACTTTTATCCTCAGAATTTAGAATTTTTGTTCCAGTTAGGGAGTAAGGGGCTATCAACTTTTAATTTATATTTTATCTTTTAATTTTCTATAAAAAATACATATATTATACTAGTGCCTAAATCTGAATTTTTTTAACCATTTTTGTAAAAATTGAATTAAGTGACGACGTCGTTTAATACAATTAGTATGGCAGAATGCACAACACAATATCTAGGGGGACTCTCAATAGTTTGATACTTAATCTCCAAACATACATACATACCATAAAGCTGTTTTCGTATTCTGGGTAGGAAGAAAGGACTGACCTCTACATACTATCAAATCTTGACATACATACCTACATGTTTTTTATAGAAAACAAGATATCTTAAAATATTCAATAATTTTGATTTATGGATTTATATAGTTTGGTACGTATTCTTCAACTTCACACACTATCGCCATCGATAGTTGGATCTCATGTGTTATATGAAACTAGTATTATTAAAATAATGGCGTGAAGTGCACTCTAGGTTATACAAAATAAAAATTAAACGATATATTCAAGCGTTATGTTATGCTTTACAATGGTTTTCATTATTCTTCTAAAAAAAGGAAATGAAATATCCTAGAATATATAACCTAGGTTTGTTTCGCCATATTGACATAGTTCAACATCCGCACTGAAGTTCTCTAAAAACTTATTTGACTCGACCTGACTGTGGTACGCCCTTAAATCAAAATCATTATATTGTTTTGTGAGAAGGGCTTTGGGTCGCATTGCGGAAGTTTTAACAACTGTCCAACCCTCCGTGGGATTGAGTGGTGTGAGTTAGTTCTTCCTATATTTCCTTCCATACTATGTAGGAAACAACATGTGTAAACTTTTATAATAAAACATGGGAGTTGGTTTGGAAAAACCACCAGACAACAATTATTTAATTCAATTTCTCAACATTTTATTAATTTGACTGTATGGCGAGTTATCATGAGAGTTCGTCACAAGTTATAGTACAATTATACAAAAAAATATAAATTAATAACAATAATAATATTCGATGGAGCCACAAAAGAATAATTTCGCATTTGATAAAAAAAAATATATCACACCGTGTCCCTTGTTAGGTAGGCAAAGAAAACCAAGTACTACACAATTATGTCTAATATTATTAACAAAATTTATAAATGTAGCTCGCCGCAATTTCATGGGTTAATTAAAAAAAAATACAACACAAACTTTGTATAAACTTCTACTTTATAACTCCTTATAATAATAATATATAGTCGCGATGAGCGCACGCTCGAATACGTGATTACTTAATTTTCAAGTTATAAAGTAGATGTATAAATGAAGTTAGTGGTTTTTAAAATTAATTCCTACAAAGTTACTCACGACAACTTCGACGAATTATAATCGGCTAATTGTATTTATTATAAATATTGCAAACACGCTCTTATTCCATTTATAATATGGAGAGTTTAGCACTGATTTTGACCGAAGCTAGGATAATTTTCGGGAAATGATCTAGAAAGCGAACATAATCGAACATCGGCACATAAATCAGGTTATTTTCCAATTTTCTATAGTGTAGCGGCCAGAATTTTATATCATTTAAAAGATCATAGCAATATTTTCTTAGGCAAAACTAGTTTGTTTCTTCATACCTTTCACGCTCAGATATTTCTTGATTCAATCTGGTAGTACAAAATAGTTATTAGATACTTTAAATTAATCCTCTTCCTGTCCATTTGTTTAGGTTTCCCTAAGTCATATTATAAAATGTATTTCGAATAAAAGAATAAAAAAATTGCAATCAGTATGATCTAATATGCCCTAATCACATTAAAGCATTTACTTTTACTATAAACATAATATTTTTATTCGTATTTCTTACTTACTCTTCGTATCTTGATTTGAAAAAGACGTTTCATTATATAAAATTAGCGGAATAAGTATTTTTCAAAAATCATGAAAAAATTCTGAGTAGTTTCAACAGTAAAATAAGTTCGGGAAATGACATCAAAAATTTTATAGCAGCAAGTAAAGTAAACGTGCGCATTATTGTCGATAACTGGTAGTACGACTATATCAATGGAAATATGCTAACAAGCCTTGGATGTGGAACAAGACTCATAAAATCAGAATAAATGCTGACTGTGGAAAAACGATATATCCTATTATATGTAGAAATTAAATGTAGTGAAATGATTGAATTATATGATCGAATAAGAAAATATTATGTACCTACCAAAGGATAAATGTATAACAAGTTTCTTTAAAATTAATTAAGAAAAGCTATAAAGAAGATTTTAAAAGATTGATTACGTGTGGAGCTAGAATAAAAGAACATTTTGTATAAAAGATGCACTATTGACATCTCTATTTTCCTTGCTTCTTCCTAATTCATTTGGGGTCGGTCCTTCTCGCACGCAATCGCCAGATCTTTAGATCTTGCGTCATCTCACTGGTTAACTGCTCCTCCTTCAGCTACCTATCAATATTTGTCCACCAGGTGGCCTGTGAATGACATCTATTTATGGACTGTGAGGGTAAGACGAATTTTACCACGTGATCTTTATTTCGTCATTTTACATGTCCTTACCATCGGTCTCTTTTAGTTTCTCCGGAATAGGCGCGACCCCGAAACTTGTGCTTGGTTTAATAAATAATTATAAAATAAGCTATTCGTAAACATGGTTTTAAAGGTCCGTTTTTTGTCATAACAAAGTGAGTAACCAGCAATTATTTATTGTTATAATACGAACTTATTTGAAAGGAAACTCGGTTATTTTGAAACTCATTGTCTAAATATGCATCCAGATATGCATCCATTGGTTTCATAAAGCCATGAAAAGTTTTATTAACATTACATATTTTATCTTTAATGTCCGTAAAATGTTTCAACGAACCAAAATATTTCAATTGAAACAGTCATTGTTTTTACTCATTTAATTATTTTGAAATCAGATTTTTGTTTATATGTTTCTTTCGATTTTTTTAAAATCCATAAATATGTTCCCGATTTATTTGAAAAATATTAATTTATCAAAAGTTTGTGAGGTTAAGTAAATACATTTACAACGGCGAATCTCTGATTCTTTTATATTCAAGCCACCAGAGACGAACATCCTATGAGATCAAAATATATTTGTACTTTGACAAGACAATAGAGAATTCTTATACGGACCAACTTTTGTCATACTAGACAACTGAGAATATCGCGTAGAATTACGACTGCGGTTGACAGAACAATGAACCCTAACGAAAGTTTAAAAATTTCGCACTCATTAACATAGGAATGTTGGTAGTTTTCAAAAAGTCTTTGTTTTCATTGTTAAGGTAAAGATTTATAGTTGAAATATTCAAATCATAAATACGATTATTTCTTCTATTTATAAAACATGCATTTATAATACATGGTATAAAACTTATAAGCTGAATTATTTGAGCAAAGAATCATCTCGTGCAAGTTTCATTTTGTGTATGCTAGACATCAACTTGATGTTATTAGTTTTTTTATTTTATTACTAACTTTTTTGTGAAGACGAGGAAAGATTTGTTGTAAAATATATTTCACACAGTTCTTGTTTTTCTTGACTGGAAAAATTTTGTTGAAGAAATGCATGAATTCCCCACTATCATAGGATGCAGTGTTGCTTATAATATGTTTCATATTCCTCTCACAATTACATTTTTGATTACACTTGCAGTAATACTTGTAAAAATAAGATTGTTATTGAGGCAAGGCATGATACTTCTTAGTCATATATTTTCATGTGTCTATAATTCTTAAAAATACTATAAATTTTATAACTTATTATTACATTCAGACAATTTATAGAGCGCCGTTTTCGTGAGAGTGCCTCCTCTCAAATGCACTCATTAATATATATTTTAATATCACATGTATGAAATAATCATGCACTTACTTATTTATCGTTTTCATCTTCGTTTCTCTGTATCATATTATGTGACACCGGTGATTGTGAAGCGGAAGTGAAAAGACGCATCGCCATGGCAAAGGGAGCACTGGCAAAGCTCAGAAGAGTGTAGAAGGATAGGAGAAGACAACACACGAAGGCTAGACTCATCAGGACTCTGATATTCTCGATGTTCCTGTGTGGTGTGGAAACATGGACTCTTAGGGAGTCAGAGCGAAAGAGGATCGATGCTTTCGAAATGTGGTGCTGGAGGCGTATGTTGCGCATCCCATGGACAGCCAGAAGAACGAATGTGTCAATTCTAGACGAGCTGAAAATCGAGGATCGTCTATCGAAGATATGTTACAGACGTGTCCTTCAATTCTTTGGACACATTGCCAGAAGGGAACCAGACTGCCTCGAGAAGCTTGTTGTGATGGGCAGTGTGGAAGGACGGAGATCTCGTGGTCGCTCACCGACCAGATGGAGCGATTTGGTTAAGTCCACAATGGGGTCTTCGGTTACTGGTGCTCTGCGTTCAGCCCAAAACAGATTGGCATGGAGGCGGGCCATACGTGTGGCGACGGACTACAGCCATTATCCTCAGTCATGAGGAAAAGGACGAATATATATATATATATATATATATATATATATATATATATATATATATATATATATATATATATATATATATATATATATATATATATATATATATATATATATATATATATATATATATATATATATATATATATATATATATATATATATATATATATATATATATATATTGCAAGGGTATGGTGGTGTATGAGAAAAGAAAAAGAGAGGCTAAAATTATACTCACCATAAAACCTTACCACCAGCAGTCAGCGATATTGCAATGAGACTCATTTAAAATAATGCAAATATCTCAGTATCTCAGGGCGTGTTGTTTATTGAGTAAGACAAAAAAAAGAATATATTTAAGTATCAAATAAGAATTTTCTGTTCAATGAAACAGTAATTAAAACATGAAAAGCTGAGTCAGATGTGATTGTAGGGAAGACCAAGTGATGAAAGAAACGCACAAATACAAAAGAAATTACAATTTATTCATATCATGGTTGGCAAGGAGTGTTAAATATGATACAGTTATCTACGTTACCTGAACTAAGCTAAATATTTGACATTTTAATAAAATAATTTAATTCTTAAATTACAATTTACAAGTTTTTAAATGTTTTTCTAGACCATGTGGTGTATTATAAAAAGAAATATCAGACATGACATAATTAAACAGATTCAACTAAATTTTCAAATGATATCAGTATTTCATATGTTTTTTTTTCTAATAACCAAGCAATGAAACAGTTTTATGAATTTCCATCTTCTTGAAGATGATCAGCAGGTACAGTTTTTGTGATGAGAACTACCATCGTAGTATTTACGTCGATTTGAAGTGCAATTTACAGGTGTTTTAGTCATTATCAAGTCATGATGTGCAAATATGAGCATGCACCAACCATGATATTTAAAATCATTCATTTTCAGTCATCCATGGTGTACATGGTAAAGTACACCAATGTTGAAGAATGATGAAAAGACAGCATGAACAAACAAGATAAAGTAAAGAAGAAAGCAAAGAAGCAAGGAACAAAAGACAAAGGTCAAAGACAAAGGACAAAGGCAAAGGAGGCGGTTATATTTCCTGCAAGAATTCAGTTAAATTAGCGAACGTGACTCATGCCAGATACTTTATATAGACGAGGATCGATGAAATTAGATAGAGAACTTACCCAGCCTCCTTTAAATTTAAATTTCGAGTCTTTTTCGGGTAATTTTGCGTAGGCCATAGCTGAACGATGACACCTCGTGTCGGCTGTCAGCGTTGAAAAGAAAGGCATAGATATTTCGACCCGCCTAGCTAATCCGTTCACGGCAGTGTTCGCCTTACAACTTTTTTAGAAATATTGCCAATATTGCGAAGTGCGTTCGTTTAAGACATTTTTATAAACATTAAATTAAAATTATTAAATAGTGACGTGTAAATACAAAATAACGTCACATACCTCCTCTGTTAACAAAAAAAAAGAAAAAAAAGTGTTTTGATAATAAATTTGAAAAACAGAAATTAGTAAATATAACTGGCATAAGTCCCATGTTCTCCAACTCAACCGAATCCCGCGAGGAAAAACACCTACAATTTAAGGATAAGGAAAATGTTAGAGTTCAAATGACATAAGTCTATGTCGCTGATAACGACATATCCTTGTCACTTAAACAACTGGTGGCAGATCTGGAACAGTTACATAATAAAAAATAACAAAAGTTATCCACCATAAAAATATATAAAATTCTTAAACTAGCTGAAACAGAAAATTTTCATATTAAATAAAAATTCCAAATTTTGACATACTTGCTGTCAAGATTACTATTCATTTAAATGAACCCCTCTGTTCATAAAACAGACGTAATAACAATTATAATACAGTATTTACAGATCTAGTGGTGAACGTTTTCAGTCCACTCACGTTTGATTATTTAACCCCTTCAATGACACTCCCGAGAAGCGTTCATTATTTTTTTTTTTTATCGATGGAAAACTAAGGAAACCCCATCTTAGCTTTTCATCTTGTCTCCATATTGTGAGCTTGGATTAGCTTTCATTTGTGCTAATTCTCATTGTGAGCTAGAATCTGCGGAAGAGGCTCTCATGTTGAAACAGAATCACTCAGATACCATGTATCTTCAAGCGTGATACAGTTATCGTGAGTCCATCCTATAAACACCTTAACTCACGATAAAAAAATTTCATCATAGGGAAAATTTAAAGTTCAGAATATTTTCCCAGTTAAAACAGCATCATAGTCATCATATCAAATTGTGAGCTCAGCTCAGTATCATACATGCAAGTCTTAATTGTAAGCCAAGAAATGTGAAAGCTAACATGTAAATTTGTCTATGAAAGATTTATGTGTCAGACATAGCAAATGTAAGATATCATTATTTTAATAATCATTATCAATAACTATAAACATCAGTTATCATGAGTACCTCCTATAAACACCTTACCCATGATAAGAAAATTCATCGGGAAGATAAATGCATAAAATTTATCCACTTTGATCCCAGATGAAAAACATTTTTATATTAAACAAAAGAAATTTTATACCAGCATCTTATTTCTCCATAACAAATAATAATATAATGCAATTTTAAAATTAATATTTCAAGAATGTGATAAGTCCAATATCGAATTTGCATTACACTATTTTGATCATAACAGAATTCAATCTTAACTAAAATGTTGTTATATATCATGGTATTAGAGATCAGGTTTGGTAATATATTACCCAATATGTCATACATAAAAGCATCAGCTAGACAGAACATCAAAAATCTAATATCTAATGACTAAATTTAATAAAAATTTATAACGTCTAATAAATTGAAACTCTTTCTATTGCACAGCAAGTGTGTCTCCTCATGTATGTCATGTAACAGTGTCTCTTCGTCATGATTAAGGACACTAGTACATACAAAATTATATAAAAAATAATCTACAAAATGACAAGAATTGAGAAAATTTGTAACATTCAATAATTTGTAATATCTTCTATCGCACACCAAGTGTGTCACCTCATGTATCTCATGTGACAGACAATGATCAGTGTCTCTTCGTTTTGATTACATCAGACATCTAGTTGACCAAACTAAATCTCCAGATGCAGTCTACGATAACTGAGTTGGTCGACACAGTTATCTGGAAGAAGACCATGGCATTCCATGCACGTGATACCATAGATATAACTCTTATATAGTAGAAAAATGAGTGAATTATCAAATAAATTTCCTATTATTGTAATAAAAAAAACAGAATATAATGGCATTTTAGTATTTTAAGTTATACCATGACATATAACAATCAATTTCATATTACAATATGAAATTGGTATTCATAAACAAGAACATTACATATTATACAGTAACCTACATGAAACAAAAAGGAGCTCTACATATAAGCTTTCATCAAATTGATATACTTAGGTTTTCATTCAGGATCATATTTACCATCAACACAATCTGTATGACATATACTAGACAATTTTCCTTGGAAAATATCAGTTTCATAGTCCAACATCTAAACAATATAGGATAACATTTTAATATAAAAAAGCAAGTACAATGTAGCTCTACAAATTTTGACATAAAAATAGAACTAACTCATCTGAATGAAAACAAAAGTATATGACATCTCAATATTGTGAAGAAATACTCCATCACAGCATTCCTCACAATATAATCAAATTTAAATTTGTCGAGGAACCCATCATATCAAACATATGCCATCAGAGTACCAATATGTTCCTCGAGAAATTTCACATTATAAAAAAAAAAAACAGTGTATTTACAGTGTAAACATTTATCAATGTTTGATTAATTTGGTCATCTGACATATTATATCCTGAGGATGATAATAGCATTAAGCAGATATGGATGTCATGTATTGGCAGTGAAAACATACAAATTATATGATACAGTTGTATCATACTGATGATACAGACATCAAAAAAAAAATTTAATATTAATCTGGTTTTAAGAGATCCTTAATGTGAAAGTTCCCTACAGACTTATTTTGTTCATTCGCTAATGTATAAACTACAGGTGATATTTTTGCTATAATTTTGTTTCTAACAAAGCGTGGAGCTAATTTTGATGAAAAGAATTCAGCGCCTTTGGAGTTTACAAAATTTCTCCGGTAGACAAAGTCACCCACATTATAAGAGCGTTCGACCCCATTTTTGTTATACAAAGTGGCATTGCGTTTAAAAGCTGACATAAGATTCTTCTGAACTTCAAAAAAAACAATTCTTAATTCATCTAGCATTTCAGCATAATCATGGGGCTTTTCTATTTGCATGTCATCTACTGAGATGGGTCCAGGTTGATACCTTTGATGCATCTCACCTGACAAAATTTGTTCACGACCATGAAAAAGAAAATAAGGTGTATATCCCGTTGAGATATTTACAGTACCATTCATATAACGCAACAGCATACTTTGATGAAATCATCAATTTATAATTTTCATAAAGCTATAAATTCAAAACTAAGTAACTACTTCAAAACTTTAACTAAAGTATTAATCAATTAAAAATTACATTCCTAAGAAAGTTGATGTCAAAATCAAATTAATCAAATTTAAAAGCATAATGTTGGATTCGTTCGCCAATTGTTCAAATACAAAAAAATTGAAATCATCACAGTGCGCCCAATGCCAAACAGTTGAACACCCAAGGCTGAACAAGATTATTAAACAGAAATCTGTCCATCCAAAGCCTATCCAAAAATCCGACACCGCACTACACCGCAATATAATTTCATCCTTGTAATTGATTCGTCATCTATACGTTCCATTTTTAAAGAAATTTTATATTGTGGAAATGTCAAAAGAAAGTACAGAAACGTACGAATGATTTTATAACATCAGCTTATTACTCACAATATAGGATGATTTGATACAACATGATTAATTATTCGTACCGAAAACAATAATCTTTGTAATGTGTATGACAATTACAAAAAAAGAAGAGTTTCTTTATAAAATTAACATATTAGTACACGCTACATTATTTCCAATCAATATACAATCATATCTAACAATTACAATTATTTCATAACTCAGAACCAACTATTTAGTTGCAGCACGAGTAGTCATGCAACTACATAAGTTTTCCTCCCGCCGTATAGATGGCGTTAATTACACTTTTGACAAAAGAATATAATTAATTTTCATTTATTTTAACTTTAAAACAGTATTATATCCCCAACATTAATTTTAATGATTGTTAATCATTTCTAAAATAAACTACAATGATTATAGTCAGTAAAATGTCAAATAGATTATACAAAAAGTGTATTGTTATACATAAAAGATTCTATCATTTGAACGATGAGTTCCATAACATTTCTGAATTATTGACATTACTTTCTATTGAATAACCAGCGTAACATGTTGTTGTAGGTCGATACTGTGTACCACACATTAGACAACATAAATATAATATGAAACATTAAACAATTTATTCATAATAGAAACAAGACTCATTTCCATATAAAAATGAAGTTATTATCATCAAGAAGCAACATTACATTTGGTAAATTCAAACTAAATCATTCTCAGAGATGACAATATTACATCATAAGTTTATGTCAGACCAAATTAATAAACACGGAATACCTTAAATAAGAAATAGACCAAAATCCATTTAGAAATATCATCTCTCCGAGCCTTGATTTTTTTGTGATTATACAGCAGATTCAAATTCAGCATTCCAAAAAAATATTTCATAGAGTTCACCAACACCTTCCATCTGTAAAAGTGAAAATATTTAATTGCATATCCATTACAATCATAAACAAAACTCCCTATAGCACACATTGATTTGAGATTCAATTTGAAAGAACATTTTCAGTTATTATTTTATACAACATAGATGAACTTTAACATTAAAATTGAGAAAAAAAAACACATGTTCCCCACAGAGAATAAAGACTCAAATTGCTTTAAAACACCATTTCCTTTTAATTATATTGATTTAACATGAATTTAGAAAACTTTTTATTATTATCGAAGAGTATTATATCAATAATATCATTATTAAAAAAAGACATTGATTATTTTTCACTTGTTACAAGAAAAAATATTAACTGCCATGCAACAATGTTCACTGCCTGCAGGTATCAGACAGACTTGTTTTTGTTAATTACCACAACAATCTCCTAATTAATTTCTACCTAACATATGATTTTTATAATTATTTTTTACAAGTTCAAATTTTATGACCGACCCAAGAAAAATGTATACTATGTTGTATATTAGCAAAAAGGAAATTACAACGCTTATAAAGATTCATATTTTTTTTATCTATAACATAGGTATTCAACATTAAAAATGCAAACCAAACATTATATAACATTTAGCACAGTCCAACGACAAATTAAAATTATACAACCTGATGTTTTTGAAGATAGTTTCAATTATAAAAAATTTGATATCCTCATTATGCATGTTCAGTTAAAATGTGACATTTTAATTATGAAATCAGAAAAATAATTCTAATCAATTTATAGATTTCCAAAAAATAGACATTAATAATAATTGATGACAACTCAAGTTTTGTACTGAAAAGAATGTGAATTTTATGTTATAGTCCTCACGACATTTAATTATTTATTAGTTTACAATACAACCTGATTGAGTAGATTTCTTGAATGGTATTTCTCGAATAAGACTGGTCATAATGGGCTCTTCCACACTTTCTAGAAATAGTTTGGTTG